>CATIWM010281761.1:0-23638 GCA_949671775.1 Mallotus repandus
AAAAATGTAATAAAAATAATAAAAATGCAGAGTTAAAATAATAAAAGTAATAAAATGTCATTTTTACCATAAAACATCAACTTTATAATAAAAATAACAAATTTATCAAGACAAGGTATAAAGGTAACAAAAATGAAAAAAATGCAATAAATATAATTAAAATAATAAAATGCATAATTAAATTAATAAAAATGCAAAAAATTTATAAAAATTATAAAACTACTGTTTTTTCCATAAAAATGTGAACTTTATTATAAAAATAATAAATTTATCAAAAAAGATAATAAAAATAATAAAAATGCAAATAACATAATAAAAATGGTAAACATATTATTTTTACCATAAAAATATGAACTTTAAAAATAATAAATTCATCATAAAAAAAATAAAGAGAATAACAAAAATAATAAAAATGCTAACTTTAGCATCAAAATATCCATCTTTTATACAAGGAGAAAAATGATGCAAAAATGATGAAAAATGAAAAAGTGAATGCACACACTCCCGGAATCACCCGAACTACCCACTCCTTCAACATATCTTATTCCAAACTTCAAAAATCACCACAAAATCACAAGATAATAAATAATCAAAATAAAATAAAATAAAATGCAAAAATGATGAAAACTGAGAGAAATGAGTATGAAAAGAAGAAAAACGATGCAAAATGCAAATTTTTTAATTAAAAATGATTGGAAGATCCTTAGAGGGGCCGAGTAGTTACTCTTATTGCATGCTTTTGACTTAGATGTAGTTGGGTTTGGATTTTTAGGTCTAAATCCTAAAGAAAAATAATTTTTGGTTTAAGTGTTTAGGAGAAAAAAAGGTCTCCAAATGCCTTGGATGAGAGAAAGAGTCGCAATTTATCCCAAAAGCAGTATGGTTTTCTCTCTCTAAGAGAGTTTTTTAAGAAATGAGCTAAAATTCCCCAAAAAGGGTAAAAAATCATGTTTTAAGGCTATAGGATTAGGACCCATGAGTATGGGTTCTGAACCCGCACGTGGGTCAATCGACCCACACAGGCCCATCGTGGGTCAAATGACCCATGAGTGTGGGTAAATGACCCACACTCATGGGTTACTGATCCACACTTATGGGTCAACCCATTCCTTGGACTTTTCCTTACTTATTTTGTCCCTTTTGGGCTTTTTGAGGCTTTGTTCTATATTTTTTTCTTTTAGGTTTCTTTAGGTTTCTTTTGGGTTTCTTTGGGTTTCTTTTGGGTTTATTTGGATTTCTACTCATATGAGCATGCCTAAAGGAGTTTTTCCCCTATCTGATTGACAAGAATCCTTCATCATTAAATTTTTGGGAGAACGCCAAAATTTGAGTATTAACACAATACCATTGATGTTGGGTTGTCGTAGGTTTTGAATTGAAAAATGAGTGTGCTTAGCCAGTGAGGATTAGGTGTCTTGTGTGGAGGCGAGGATTGGGCATGTTGAGCATCGATGAAGTGAGCAAGTGAGCCGACAGATTATTGCATACATCGTAATCGTCATTATCATCAAAAGGATGTGATACATATTTCACTGGGAAGCTCTTGAGGCAACTAGGAAACGGTGATGGCAAGATTCTACTGGTGGAAGAAGTGTGGACGGTGATGGCTAGAAAAACGCTGATGCTGATGGGAGAAGTGTCGAAGGTGAGGCAAAAGAAAATGTTGATGATGAGACGACGGTGATAAAAAAAAGGAGCTGAGGGCGAGCCTAAGTTTCTCCAACCTTAGTTTTTATTGTTTTCCTTTAAATTAATAATTTTGATTTATGAGTTAGAATTCAACTTATATTTAGTAATTCTTTTTATTAATGAATAATTATTACTTTCTAAAAAAATTATTAATTATTAATTAATTTTTATTGATAAAATATAAATATCAATATCAATAAAATAATATGTAAAAAAAGTAAATAACTCTTGGTACAAAGTTGATAAATTTAACAATATGATAAGGGAAAACAAGTCTTTTTATATTAACTAATGGTTGTTTTTTATGGTAAATAGGAAGTAGTACATAGTGTTAAATCTAAAAGGGTATTTAATTTACGTTTAAAAATGGAGGGACGGACTAGTTTGTTTGTCCAAACCTTAAGGGGGTGATAATAATTTTCCCTTAAATTGAAGATGAACCTTATGTTACAAAAAGGTTAATGGGAGTACAATAGTTTTTCTAGTGCTATATATTGATGACATATTACTCATTTGAAATGATATTCCTACACTAAACAATGTTAATTCATGGTTAGGAAATTATTTCTCAACAAAAAAAAAAACTTAGGTGAAGTTGCCTATATTTTAGGCATTAAGATCTATAGGGATAGATCCAAGAGGATTATTAGCCTAAGTCAAAACACTTACATTGACAAGGTACTTAATAGGTTTAGTATGCAAAACTCTAAGAGGGGGTTCTTGCCAATGTCCCATGGCATTAGTCTTAGAAAGAATCAGTGTCTAATGATACAAGATGAGCGAGACCACAAGAGTACAATTTTGTATGCTTCAGCCATTTCATCCATCATGTATACCATGTTATGCACTCAACCAAATGTCTTATATGACTTAAGCATGACAAGTAGATACTAGTCAGACCAAGGTGAAAGTCACTAGATAGCAGTTAACAATATCATTAAGTACTTAAGAAGGAATAAGGATGCATTTTTACTGTATGGTAGGAAGGAAGATGAGCTAGTTGCAAATAGTTACATAGATGCTAGCTTCGAATCTGACAAGGATGATTTTTTATCAAAGTTAGTTTATGTGTTTTGTATGAATGGAGGTACAGTGAGTAAGAGAAGTTAAAGGCAAGACACTGTCGTCGATCCTACAATAGACTACCTCAAAGGCATCTAAGGAAGCTGTTTAGATAAAGAAGTTCATAACTGGATTGGGTGTTGTTCTTGGTATATCAGATCTAATGGACTTGTATTATGATAATTATGGAGCCATAGCATAAGCTAAAGAACCCCGATCACATTAATAATCCAAATATATACTCAGGCATTATCATCTCATTAGAGAAATGATTGAGAGAGGAGATGTAAAGATATACAGAGTACCAACAGATGATAATGTTATTGATTCACTAACTAAGCCTCCTCTATAGCCTAAGCATGAGAGTTATACTAGGTCAATAGTTATCAGATATAATATTGATCGGGCCTAGTGAAAATGGGAGATTGTTAGTGATATGCCCTAGGCCAATCATGTAATGGCCATCTATTGACATTGTCATATATCATTTATTAATAAAGAGGCATTTTCATTATTATTGGCTAATTCTAATCAGTTCCTTGAATAGTTAATTCTATATGAGACCATCAAGTAGATGACTTAATAATAAAACTTTTAGGTGAAACTTGAATTCTATTTTAAATTATCCTTTGTCGGTCATTATCATTGGAACAATAATGAATAAAGACTAGTATGAAGTTGACTGATGATTATATTATACAGATCATATATATGAGATATTAAGTCAACTCATAAGTATATATTTAATAAATGATGTAGTAGATCGACTCACTAGTAGAATACTACATGGATAATTGCCATAAGTGATTCTCATCACAGTAGTATTATTTCAGTCCTCTGACCTGACATCACTATTGTTTCCTATATAATAAGTTCTATATTTTGACGCATTCTAGCACTATCTTTAACCGAATGGTAAATAGGTTGTGATTGGATATAGAATGAATTCTGTGAGGAATGTGAGTGATTGAGATGGAATTTGTCCCTCGTTTATTATGGGAAGATATTTGTGGCCCCTTGATGAGTTATACTAAGGAAAAATGCATGGCCAAACTATAATGAGGTGATAAAAAGTTACTGGTATCAGTCTACTTGGGATCAAGAAAAAATATCATTGAACAATATAAGGATGACATAAACCATGTTTTATGTTCAATCAAGATATCAAGCGACTATAATACATGCTATGGATTAGGTTATATCTTATTATCAACCTTCACACAACTTGGATAGTCATCATGTCTTGTTAGAGGCCATTTATGACTTGTGGACTAAAATGGAGATTTTAGACCTACTGCCAATATTGCATGAACCTACAGGGTTGCACACTTAAAACAGGCCAAAAGCGGACTTGGGTTAATCCACCTGATGAAATTCTCTCTCATAAATAAATAAATATATGTGTATATAAATATATGTGTGGATATATATTTATAATTACATTTGTTTATTTTCTTATTTATTTAAAGTAATTGTTATCTTAAATATAATAGGAAGGAATTCTATTTTGGTTTATATTTATTTCCTTATTTATTTAAGGTAAATGTTATCATAAATAAAATTGGAAATAATTCTATTCTTAGAATTGGAATCAAAATAGAAATAGAAGGTAAACATACCAAAAAAATTTTGGGTAAGTGGAGGGTTTGAAAAACCCTAGATAAGATGTCTATATATATATCTCTTTCTCTAGGGTTTCAGTAATCTTATTCTCCACCTTCTTCTTCTTCTTTTAAGAAAATAAATAAGTAGAGTTTTAGATAAAAGGTAATAGCACACCAATGCAGCTTTTGGATATCTTGTTCGTGTGCATACCTATAGAGGATGTGGCTTAATTGGTAGCGTCTTAATCTGGCAAGATATATACTAAAAATTGGAGGTATAGTGTCACCGGCATGAACTCTCTCTCATCCTTTCAACCTTCTTGCCTTTAGATCGTCATGGTGAATTTTTAGAATCTCTCTAAATCGATTTATTTGAATTCCATGAAACCTACGAGGATTTCATAATTAAATTTTTAATTTTCGCTGTGTTTACATCATAGAATCCTAACACTTTATGAGACTGATGATTCTTAGGCTGAGTAATTTGACGATACTGGAGCTAGAGCACACTATACTCTCCTTATGCTTGATACACTGCTAGAGGTTATGACTCCACTAGATACCACTCAAGTTTATTTTTCTTCTTTGGTTAGATCTTTCCTCTTTGTCTTGCTTGCTTTTTTACTTGATTTTTTTGTTTATCTCATTTTGTATGTTCCTCAATGTACAATGAATTTTTGGTATTCCAACACAGTTAGTGACAACATTATATTCTTGAGTTCACCTGCACTAAAGCATATGTTTCTCTGTTTGTCTTGCCTTTGTTTACTATACCTGTTATGCAAATGCACATGCTTGTATGTATCCATGGATGTATGATTATATTGCTTATTTGATTCAGACTCAGCATGCTATAGCCAGTTAGTTATGGGATGAGCAAAGGTGCATTTCCACACTTAATCTTTATATCAAAGAGCATATTTACCCCTTACATTTGTTTTAGACCATTTAAGTACATATTCAAGTTTTTTTGTGATTTAAGCCCCTCACATAACATTTTAAACAAACGGAGTTAACATCGTTTATGTAATGCTTATGTGGCCACATATGGATCAAAATAGTTGGTACATATTGTTTTTCTCTCCTTCGTCTTCTTCCTCCTCCTGGTAATAATCTCTCAATTTCTCAAAAAAAAAAAAAAATTCTAAGAAGGGACTTAATCAATATCTAGAGTTCAAGAAAATAAAATATCACATCCATCAGCATACTAGTGTAATCAACATATATTCAGTTCTTACGGATCTCTTGGTTTCTGATTGATTTTAATCGGTTTTTAGGTGTTTCTCAGTTTCGTTTCTTGTAGGTGTGTTGGGTGTTCATGGGTGGAATCTATTTGTGGAGTTTTTCTTTTATGAAAGTGAGTCTGCTACTGATGCTACAACAGTAGTAGCTGAATCTAGCTCGAGAGCTGCTTCACGAAGGAGAAGATTAGAGCTTCGGCCATTGAAGATTGTTGCAGATTCTGTTGTACAACCTCCGGTGGAAAACAGTATAAAATGATAAAAACTTGATCTTTTTAATTCTCTTACATCGTTGGAGAAAGCTTCATTGCATGATTGTAGTAACACAACCGAGAGGTGTAAAGAAAATGATAAGGCAGAGGATAAGAATGGAGTTTTGGATTTAAATATTGAATCAGTTAACAACAAAAGCTTATATTCTTTATATGAGACTCTAAAATTTGGTATGACGCCTATCTGTGGAAAAAGAAGAAATATAAAAGATGATGTTTCCATACAGACATCTTTCACAAATTAACAACATACACTAGTGATACCGTTGATTTTTTACTACCCAGAAGTTTTAGATCCCAAGATTTATAAGTTTGATATTGATATTCAAAACAATGTCTCTTCTTTTTCTCGTTACTTTCTGGTAGTGCTTCTTCTACTCTCTCTTTTTCGTTTTGTTTCAAGTGAAGAGAGTTGCATGAGCCATGGCTATGGAGCTCCTCGAAATTTAACCTCAGGAACTCAACTTCACTTAAGAGTACTTCACTTAATAATTACTATTCAAAATATTAGCAAAAATCTCTGCTAATGTTATCATTAATCATGAAAATTTGTGCTTTCAGTTGAACTCAAGAAACAGAGCTCGTGTTTGATTCAAGTTATTAACAGGTTTCGTGATTAGTATGTTGCTTTCAAGGTGCGTTCTTTATGTGATAATCTATTATTCTTGCAAACACCGTACAAACGACGCTAAAATGATGGTAGCTCTGTTTATTTGAAACATTAGGTGAGGGGCTATAATCACATAAAAACCTAAAAATAATAAATTAAATTATTTAAATAGTTAAAAATAAAAATTATTTAAATATTATATTTATTATTGCAAAAAACATAATAAATTAAAAAATCTATATTAGTTTAATAAAAAAATTGAATGAATTTAAAATTATATTATAAGTTTAAGGATGAAATAGAGTTTTTAATTTTTGAAATTGGTACATTTAATGATAAATTAAACCATAGCGATGTAATAGTTTAATAGAGTAAAATTTTAAAGATATTCATTTTTAACAATATCTAAATAATTTTATTTTTAACATAAAATTAAAAATATATTAATTTGGAATTGAAACCAATTCAATATGATTATATCGTCGCTACTATATTAGGGTTTATTATATCGATATAAAATCAATTACCAAATCTCATTAAAAAAATCTATTTTAGTGTAGACACACACATTCGTACACTCGGACTGTCGGTGGCCAGTTTCAATGCACCCAGAACACTTGATGCCCCCACCAGTACTCTTATTTGTCTAGCTTATTTTAGAATAACTTTTGCTATTGCCTTGATTGCTACTACTACTAGGACTACAACTACTGCAGCTTACAGTAGGCACACAATTAAAATAATTAAAAAGGAAATTGCATTCTCAAATTTTTTTTTATTTTTAATTAAAAGAAGAAATTTTACCATTTTATGACAGTCAATTTATAACTTGAAATCATATATTTTTTTTAACCATTTAACTATAATGAATACATGAGGTTAACCTGCACAAATTTTTTAATTCAAGTCCCTTACCCCTCTGTCTTTTTATTTTTATTTTTATTTTTTTTCAAAGAAAGGTGAAAACTAAAAGCAAAATAAATTAGGCCGGACAAAATCTAGAAATGGCGACTCCAACTATATCACTAAAAATCAGATCTTGGACACCTACAGGAGGGCTCGCCAGGTTCACCCAACCTATAGGAGCACATATTTTTTTTCTCCTTTTATATCTAATGATTAGACAAATGAATAGGAGATGGATGGGGGACATAAGATCACACTAGCAATGTTCGAAGGCATGTTAGAATTTCCGAAAGCAAATCTCAACGAAATCAGGAGACTAAGGCCCACGGGAGAGTGAACCTAGTGATAGTGGAGGAGAGTCACATTATTTATAACTACGCATGCAAACAACAACAACAACAAATGACACCCAAAATCAGTGTCATTTGCGACTTCTGAGATAGTGCACTACCCATAACCATCACCATCCTTATTTTTGTGTCAAATTCAGAGAGCCATGAATGTATTAAGTCTACTAGACATGACATCAGTTAGGGAAAAAAAAAAAGGCTATATTGGATATACCCCCCATGATAATCTTCTCCTTCCCAAGAGCTCATCTACCCTATAAAGTCCAATGACAATCATTCGAGCGTGATCCATTTTTTTTCACACATTTTTCATTAATGCACTAAATCAGCATCCATGCCATTACAGTGCTAAGGAACCACATGGTAATTGATCAGGAATAATAATTTAATGAGTCAAAACAATTTTAGATAAAGCAATTTTAATAAAATTCAAATATTTTGCATATAAATACTGAAATTATAATTAAGGTATCTTTATTTTTTTTATTTTTTTTTATTTTTTTTAAAACTGGAAATTAGAATAGATTAATTCAAATCATCAGCACTTACATCAAATAGAAAATGAGGTGGGACAGAACCCCACTCATAAGGTATCTTTATTTATATGTACCAAACCTTTATAATGTTTGTTTTCCAAAATTTAATAGAGAAAATAAAAGAAACGCATATTTTGTTCGAATGCTCGAATTGTGTTTTATTTTAAGGGAACCAGTAATAATAGAACTACAAATTTTGAATTATAAATAATTATATTAGAATATTTATCTTAACTAATATTATTATTATTATTATTATTATTATTTTGGTCATGGAGAATAGGAGGGGGAGTGGAGATTTGAACCCCCACCTCCTAAAGGGTGCCAAGCCCCATCCCGCCCTAGGCGGACTGGCTCTTAACTAATATTATATATTTTATAACAGATGTTAATTTAATTATTTATTTCATATCTTGCAAAGTAAAGTTTAAATAAAATTATACACACAGCCTTGTACCAGTAATTGTTATATAGAATTGTTTTCTTGATGAAAATTGAACCACTTGGTATTGTCACTTTCCAACAAAAAAAAAAAATATATATATATATATATATATATATATATAAGTAAAACATGTAATTATCATGACATGGGGAAAAGTTTTAATCATTGAAAATTTAATTTTTTATGCAAAATATTTTTCATATATATATAAATATTGGGGAGCTATATATAAGGCACAAAAACTATTTGAAAATTTTCTACTGATATAATTAGACTGTAATTGAATTATGTGAAAATTTTCTACTAACGTAATTAGAGTGTAATTGAACCAAGTAGATTTAATATTTGCATAGCAAATTTTTCATAGTTCATATTTTGATTCCTTGGCAAACCAAGGTCAAATTAGGAACTATTTACCAGTTTAATGATGTTTTAAATGAACTTGTAAAATATAAATTTAAAATTATCCATTAAGATAAATTTAAAAATAAAGTACTTAATTTAAAATTCTTTTTTGCTATGAATGAGTAGCTACATTACAATTTCTTTTTAACAGATTTAAAATCAACATGAGTGAAGGCTATAGACAGCTAAATAACCATTTTTATCACTGATTAATTATATATATATATATATATATATATATATATATTCTACTCAAGTTATTTTAGTACTCATTAATATCTAAAAGAATTTTATGAAATATGAAATTATGACTAAATTGATTATTGGTTATTCCATTAATTATTTTGTCAAACCTTATTAATCATAGTATTATATCACCTTTTTAATAACAATAAAATATTTAGAACTTGTGCCAATGAAAGAGTAGTCAAGTGGTAACTTCTCTCCAAGGGCATCCTGAGGTGCTCAAATCCTACCGTTGTCCACTTAAAAGGGGAGGGTTGCCCCCTGTTGTGCAGTCCATCGATGCTAAGGTCATATGACCTCCTAATTTACCAAAAAAAAAAATTTAGTATACAACTTTTTATCAATTATGACTTGTGATTTGTGTTGTGAAAAATTATAATCTCATAATAACAAAAATAAAAAGGTAACTCAAGCTATTGTAAATGCTTGTGTGAAAAAAATATTTTACTTAGGTAATTTTTACTTTTTGTAAAACAATCGGGTACCTTATTATTGACACTTGGGTTTGACCAACTCACGAACGAAGCTCCATGATGAATCTTTTGAATAAAATGAGCTTAGTAATGCAAAGTTTAGGATTCAACCCTCTAACAACATCTACTGCTCATTAAGCTGTTGAAGTCCATAGGCCCATTACTAAGGCATCATTGAGGCACTACCTCATTGCACAAAGGTGATGCCTTAGAGACTAAAGTGATGTCTCATTAATGAAGCAACACCTTAGTGGTGTCTACTGCAAAAAAAATTAAAATATCTAAAAATAGACGTGACATGAATTTCTCTAACATCTAGAGACGTTAGCCATGATTTTCAAAAAACAAGAATCGTGGTTGCTACCCTCTGAAGATGGAGAAATAAGAGGGAGTAGTTAATTGAGAGTGAGGATAAAAAGAGGTGGACCACAAACAAGGAAAGGGAAAGGCTCCTAAAGAAAAACATAAAGAGGAGGTAAATAAAAAAGAGGTGAACAAAAAAATAGGGGCAACCATCCAAAAAAAAGAGAGGTGATCCTAAAAAGAGAGTGGCATAAAAAAAAAGGAAGAAGCTGAAATATAACAATTTAAAAGAAAGAAAAAGGAAAGAGGAGCTCAAAAGTGGATATTTATAGAATTTTTTTGAAGATAGTAACATTACATACAAAGGCTTCAAAAAGGGCTAAAGAATTAAAGAGTTCAATGTTCTAGAAAGGAGGGTCAAGATTCAATTTTTGCATTGTGGAAAGCTCATTCAAATACTAACCAGATTATTTATGAGGGCAAGACAGGGAGCTAAATCATTGTCAAAACTATAAGCCTATTTTAAGATTTTTTATGTTCCTTTAATATTTCATAGAATTTTTTTGATGCATGATTTTTTTTAGGAAAAATAGAACTTGAATTATTGAATATTAAATAACAAAGCTTGAACAATTAAAGAAGGAGGGGTCTAACTCCACTACCTGAAGCTTGACATTGAATTTGGTCCCCTAGCTAACAAGTGGGCAACCGAATTCGCAGACCTAAACAAAAAATAAAAATGCAATTTGCTAAATTGGCTTAATAATTGCTTACAATCATCAATTATAAGATTAAAAGAAGTCTGACCAGCTTGACGTCGAAGGCTATCCACTACTTGCTTGGAGTCAAGTTCGATAATTAAGTTATCAAAATGCAATCTCTTCAGCCAGTTGAGAGCTTCTCTCACAACAATAGCTTCAGCCTCGCGAGGAGTCACACAATAAGAAATCTTACTTTGGAAAGCAACCTGCATTAAACCATGCTTATTACGAACAACACAACCTACCCCCATACAATTTGCAGCAGAGAAAGTAGCAGCATCAATATTAGCTTTATACCATCCATTCCCAGGCTTATTCCATTTCATATCGCCCTCCACAACATCCATAGGAATTTTAGACATATTAGCTGAGGAGATCTAAACCCGCTGCCATTGAGTTAGAAAGTGACCAGCTAAATTGACAATCATACCAACATATTGAGCCTTTTGATTCCACACAATATTATTGCAATTTTGCCAAATCTGCCAAGCAACCATTATGACCACACAACACTCTCTAACAACATTTAAATATCTCAAAAAGCTAGTCAAGAAAGGAAAACATACTCAATATTAATCTGCCAACAGCAGCTTGCCTCCAGTAGTTTTCGGCTAACGAACACTCCACCAAAGCATGCATAATAGTTTCCACACAATGATGACAAATTGTGCTGACCGGAGACATCTCAACACCTCTGTTACAAAGGAGAGTAGTTGTAAGAAGACATCATTTGCAAGCCCGCCATAAGAAGTTCCTAACTTTACTTAGAACTTTTAGACTCTAAAGCCTCCTCCAAATAGTTGAAACATCGATTTGAAACTCACTAGTGATAAGCCTATAACAACTCTTTACTGTAAAATAACCATTCAGGTCTTCGAACTAAATCAGTTCATCTGTGACATTTCAGCAGCTAAGAGGAATTTTTTGCACAAGTTCCAAATCTTTGTCATTTAAAACATCATGAAGTATATCAATATCCTAAGCTCGCCTATCCACTGTCATCGGCGAAGACACAGAAATATCCCCCAATCCCCACACTATCTTTATAGTTACTCTTGGATTGTCATCAATAGGAAGCCAAGCATTATTCTAAACGGAAACATTAAGCCCATTACCCACTCTAAACTTGGAACCTTGTTTCAAAATGTCTGTTGTTGCCCATATATTGTGCCAAATAAAACTAGGATTAGAACCCATATTAGACTGCAAGAAACTTGAAGAAGGGAAATATTTTGCTTTAAAGACACGAGACACAAGCAAATTGGGAAATTTTAAGAACCTCCAAGCTTACTTACTGAGCATAGCAAGATTAAAATCTCTAAACTTCTTGAAACCCAAACTGCTACCCTTTTTAAGAATAAAAAGATGATCCTAGGAGAACCATTGAATGCCCTTGGCATTTGTACTACTGCCCTTCCACCAAAATCTATTCATCATGCGCTCAATTTCTAAACACGAATCCTTAGGGAACAAAAGACATTCATTGCAAAATTTGGAATGGCTTGAGCGATTGTTTTAAGCAAGATCTTCTTCCTAGCTCTACTAAGAAATTTATTCTGCCACACTTTGTCCTTAATAAAACCCAACACATCCTTCTTTCTTCTACCAATAAGGGATGGGAGGCCAAGAAATCTGCCTTGATCAAAAGTCTATTGCACACCCAAAAGAGAGCAAATAAGATTGCTCATGAACTCAGGAACATTAGAACTAAAGTGAATATTTGACTTCTGAAAATTAACAATCTGCCCAGATGCCATCTCATAACAAAGAAGAATTTCTTTAATGAATTGAATCTCTTGTAAGGTGGCTTTAAAAAATAAATAGCAATCATCGGCGAAGAAGAGATGAGATATTCTCGGACCTCCCATGCTAACTTGGTAACCATGAATAAGCCCTTGACTTTCCTTTTTTGAATTAAATAACTCAGGCCTTCGACACATAAAATAAAAAGAAAAGGGCTGTGAGGGTCACCCTGTCAAAGTCCCATCACCCTATCGAAGTCCTCGCTCCAGGAAACTAGGACTAATATCTCCAAACTCAACAATGATTTTATAGTGAACTGTTTTGATACAAGCCATAACCATTTTAATCCAAGCTTTGTAAAACCCAAACCTACGCATCATCTCCTAAAGAAATGACCATTCAATATGGTCATAGACCTTGCTCATGTTTATCTTAAGAGTAGCCAAGCCAACCTTGCCTTGTCATTTCCTTTTAAGATAATGTGTAATTTCAACGGCTATCAAGATGTTGTCCATAATCAGCTTGTCAGCAACAAAAGCACTTTACTCTTCAGAAATTAATCCAAACATTGTCTTCTTTATTCTATTAGTCAACACCTTAGCCAATATCTTATAAATAACATTGCATAAAGATATTGGCCTGAGATCTTAAACAACCTCTCAGAACTTCTTCTTTATAATTAAAGCAATTAAGGTATCATTCATCTCTTTAGGAATAGAAGAAGAGACAAAATCTTGTTGACAGAATTTGACCACAACCTTTTGAATAATGGACCAAAATTTCTGAAAAAAGATAGGACTCATGCCATCTAGACCAGGAGATTTGTCTCAATCCATACTAAACACTGCATCTCGTACTTCTAAAATCTCAATGGTAGCCATAAGATCTCGATTCTGTTCGTAAGAAATAAGAGGCCTAATACAATCCAGAATCTTCATTGCTTGACTACTAGCAGAAGTAAAGAGCTTTTTAAAGTGATCTAAAATAATAACTCCAAGATCACCATCGCTAAAATTCCAAGCCCCATCTATCCCTCATAACTTCATAACCCAATTTATTTTCCATCGGGAATTAGCATAAGAATGGAAATGCATATTCAGATCACCATCTTTCATCTAGTGTTGTTTTATGCATTGCTTCCAATAAATATGATGTTGAAATAGAGTGTTGACATACTGATTATTAACCAACTAAAACTCTACAACACCCTTAGAATCTCGCCTAGCTCCAAGCAAACAAAGATGTGATTTTAAGGATTTGATTTGAGCACCCATCACCTTTAAACTGTCACCATCCCAACTAAGAAAATCACGCTCACAAGTTGCAATTTTAGCCTGAATTGATAAATCCCGATTATCACCCCAACACTTAGCCACCAAATCAGAGCACCCCTATTTCTTAACCCACACATTTTCAAACCTGAATCATGTTACATGAGAAGCAAAGCAAAATGGACATAGATTAAGAAATATTGGCAAATGATCCGATGAGGTTACCTCAAGAGATAAGACTTTAGCTTCTGAAAACATGTTAATCTAGCTAGAGGACGCCATAGCCAGATCAAGACGCTCCTCAACCTAGAATTTTATCCCTCTCGATCTTTCCCAAGTAAAGCCATACCCTTCCATTCCCAAATCACAAAGGCCATTATCTTCCACAGCTGACCGGAAGCCCCTAAGTAACCACTGAGGATGAGGAATCTTTCCCCACTTTTCAGAAGCTAAGAGAATATCATTAAAATCTCCCATGATCACCCAAGGGAGAGAAGAGAGCAAGGAGAGATAGCGCAAAAGATTCCAAGAATTTCTTCTTTGGTTACGAGCAGAGTGCCTATAGTAACCAATATATCTCCAAGTACTAATTCCCACAATACTTATTTTAGCATCAATAAAGTGACTAGAATGGCCTAGGATTGACACCATCCCCATCTCATTCCAAAGAAGGGCTAGATCACCACTATGGTCGTCTTTATCCACTGCAAAAAGCCCATCATAACCCAAAATCCTTCTCACATACTCTAACCGATCAACACTAGCAATTGTTTTGACAAGAAAAATTAAATGACATTTCTTTTATTGGACAATATCTTGAAGAGTCTGAATGGCACGTGGGCTGCCCAAGCAATAGTAATTCCAGGCTTTGTAATTTAAGGTAACTGGGAGGCCTGGGCTTCTAGGACGTTTAGTGCTTTAGACCACTATCCCCCTTTCTTCTAACTCCTTATCACCTTCCTTAAATTCTGCCATTATCTACTTCCCTTCCTTAGCAGTTATGCCTCCACTATTTCCAAAATCAGAATCGTTATTAGGGTCCATAATTCTAATATCAATGCCACTTCCCTGATTTTGTGGATATGATTGAGGATTTGCGATTTCAACCACCATGGCATCCCGAGTTGTCTGAGTTAACTCAGTATTCCTCGTCAGTGGTATATAGAGCAGCCACCTTTCTCCAATGTTCTTCCTACTACCACCACCTGTATTAGTAATTATAAAGTCCCCATATAGCCTTTCAACTTGACCATTTGGCGATGCATATAATTGTTCACAAACATTCTCCACATGGCTAAGACATTCACAGATAAAACAAAAATGATGAATCCTATCATACTTCAAGTCTTCCCAACACCATACACCACCAGACTTTTTGAGCTTCATCCTCCTTTTCAAAGGATTCTTGATGTCAATGGAGACTCGGACGTGCATATAGTTGTGCCAAGTACCAAAGAAATTGGTTGGATCTACCTTAATGAAATCACCAAAATAACCACCGATCACTCTCAACACCTCCTCTGACATATACCCAATAGGTAGATTAAACATTTGCAGCCATACATCAATCTTAAACAAAGGAACCTACGATAGATGTTCATCTTCAAAAAACCAATTTTGTAATCAAAATATTTTGATCGAATGACCAGGGACCTCCATCTATAACTCGTGGGATATACAATTCATGGAAAAATTGGAAAAGATAGAGTTTTGGAGTAATTTCTTTAACAAACATTCCCCGAACTGGCCTCCAAAGAGAGGCAAAGGTATTTTTCATTGCCACAAAGTTCACAGTCTTGTTCGCTAAGAATCTGCCCACAAGACTCCACCTAAAATCCTCAATGATTTCGACATCCTCCACCCCTTCCATAAGCACTCCTTCCTCTTCCTACTCTAAGATTGAGAGCAAAGCACATATTGTCTCAAGATGATCCATAGGAGAACCACTACTACTAGATGCCATGACGATGATAAACTATGAGAAACTGTTGAGAAAGAATAAAAAAACAAAGATCTGTATGTAAAAAAATTAAGAAAATCACAAGAAGGAGAAACAAAGACTTTATGCATGAGCCATGAAAAACTTGTTAATAAGAATAAGACAGACCATACTTTTCAAGAGACAAGACAACTTTTTTTTTAACTGTGCATGTAAATGTAATGTGTATGAAATTGGGGATTTTTTTTCTAGGGTTTTGGGATTAGGATTTGTTTGGGCACATTTTTGTTACTCTGTTGGGTTTAAGGAGACAGTGAGTATGGGCATGTGGGCGCATTGCCTTTTCTCTGAATGTATGATTTTTAAATGAATGAAAGTTTCATGATTTTGTATTATTAAGGTAATGTGATTTAGGTAGTAGAATTCATACTTGTTGCATGTGAAAAGTTTAATTTTTTTATAAGAATTTACCAAAATTCACATTATGTTTTGAGACAGCACATAATAAGGCGACGCCTTTTTGTTAGGGCGCCGCCTTAATGCGTAAAGGCGATTTTGATTTGCCTTAGCCTTAGTCTTGTATAATTATTTATTTTCCTAATGATTTTGCCTCTACTAATTTTTAAGTTTGCTTTAAATTTGTATTTTAAATTTATTATGAAAAGTTATTTAATTTCATGCATTATTTGTAATAAATTGTTATTGATTTCAATTAAATTAATAAGTTAAGTTTTCTTTATTTAAATTTAATAAGCTTTAGTCTCAATTTGTTTTTTTGAGATTACGCATAGAATTAAGTTAATTTATATTTTTGCATTTAATTTCTATTTTTTCTACAAACTAACTTATTTATTTTTTGTAGGTTTTATGGGTTGATATATTTTCTTTTTTACAGAATGCAAATAAATAGTACCAATTCATTTGATTAGATTTAATTTTGATCATTATTTTAATTTATACTATTTCTTGTGAGTGGCAAAAGTTGTAACTCAATTCTCCTCCCTCTTTCTTTGCATGCGCTTTTCCTTATTTTATTTTAGTTGCAATTATTAATTATTTGTGAGCAAATAGTTTTTTTTTTGGTAATGAATTGGATTGAAATAGCATGAAAATGATCTAATTAAAAACTTGAACTTAATTGTAAATTTTGCAGGGTTAGGTGGTCATTTCAAAAAGTACATACCCAGTTTTCAAACCTAATCCTTGAGGACAGCTACTGGCAATCTCGGTGGATTTCAGTTGCTATAAAGTGTGCCTTGGATTTCACCCGGGTAGCAACTCCATCTTCTATTTGGACTTTAAGCCTTGATTTTATTATCTTGAACTCACATAATGCCGTAGTGGTATATTAGTCATTACTTTCATTTTTTCATATAAAAAATGTTGCACCTTCACCTTTTGTCTATTTTTCTATTTATTAATTGTTTTATGATAAATTAATGCTTTGTGTTTGATTTATTTTGTTAAATTAAGATTAAAACCAAAAAAACTTGAACTCCAAAATCATCAATTTTTAAAATTGTCTCACATTTGCAAAATTAATTATTGATGATTGATAACATTATTAATAATTTGTTAGTTAAATAAATTTTAAATTAATCAAATTTATATACATATGAAACTTATATATAAATATATATATATATATAACCAAATTATATTTTTATAATATAATATCAAAAATTATAAGAAAATTTATTAAATTATAAAAAACTCATGTCACTAGTACTTTTTGTACCGCATCATCATTTGTAACAACAAAAGTCAATTTGCCTCTTTTTACTAACAATATGAAATACAAGGTGCCAACTTATCATTAAAAACATTTACGGGTCAGGAATTAATAAAGGATAAAATTATATAATATTTTGTTGAAAATTTGCATCAAGTCTTAATCACCCTTATTTTAACTTTAATAAACTCAATGTTGAGTCACTAGTGTGTGTGATTTAAGTGTGTTTAAAGATAGATTTAACGAAATAGTGATGCTCATTCAAGGCTTAAAACATGAAGACATTAATTCAACAAGGCAATGATGCTCATGAGCTATGTCACAATTGTGAGCATCCTCGTGATCCAAATCCTTTAAAATACTTAATGAAGATAAGAGATAGAGACTGTCACATTCTCTATCATGATCATAATGGTGGTGATCATGATTGGAAGCATGTGATGACAATCGAGAGTCCTTTAAAGCCTTTCTCATAAATCAAGTAAAGCCCCTCACGATCCCAATTACAATCGTAAGAAGTATGATCATGATCGTGATTAAGTAATCACAAGCCAAGTCATGAACCTAATCAAGATCGAAGCTAAGGCAACACTTAAGACGGTGAATCTCATGATTTGAGTTCATAATCGTGATGATGGTCATGATCCAGTTGTCAAGTCTTTAATGGTCAATTTATAGATGTAAAAACTAGTTTTATTTATCGTGATGGGGATAGTCATGATCGTGAGTAGCAAAACTCATACAAAAACTTCAATTCTCATTAATTGAGTAGAGTGAAGGTTAGATGAAGTTAATACAGTCCAACAACTATAGTTTGGTCTCCAACTATAAAAGTACCACCTGAAAGTGTTAAGTTTTAGTGATTCATACACTCAGCAAAAATTTAAAAATTTAATCACTAAACCCTCATAGGATCAACCTCAAAATTTAATCATTTGTAAACATTTCAAAAGATTCAGATTTATATTTCATTAGATAGATATAGCCATATCTACTGAAATCATATGTGAAAGTAATAAAGTACTGATAACCTCCTCTAGTAGTGGAACTTAATAGACCATATACATCAGAATGTATAAGGCCCAACAAGTCATTAGCCATCTCACTATGTCCAGTAAAGGGTGTCTTAGTCATTTTTCTTAATAAACAAGATTCATAAGTTTCAAATGATTCAAAATCAAATGACTTCAAAAGTCCATATTGTTGGAGTTCTAAAATGCATTTCTCATTTATATGGCCTAAACGACAATGCTAAAGGTAGGTTGTGGTTAAATCATTAGATTTAAACATCTTTGTATCAATGTTATAGATGGACTTTTCATTAGTGTCTTCAATGTCTAAAATATAAAGACTATAATTTCATGGAGCATATCTATAGAAAATGCTATCATAATAAATAGAGCATTTATTATTCCTAATAATAAATTCAAAACCATTCTTGTCTAAACAAGAAATATAAATTATATTCCTACTCATAGCAAATACATGATAATAGTTTTCCAAACTCAAAACAAGTTCACTAGGCAAAGTTAATTCATAAGTTCCTACAGCTAAAGCAATAACTCTTGGCCCATTTCCAACTTTTAGGTCCACTTTGCCTTTAGCCAAGATTCTACTCCCTTTTAGACCTTGTACATTAGTACAAATGTGAGATCTAGACCAAGTATCTAATACCCAAGAGTCAAAAGTAGATAAATTGACTTCTATAACATTAATGCCTGAAGAGGTAGTCGCACTACCCTTATTCTTATTCATATCATCAAGATAGAGTTTGCAATTTCTTTTCTAATGACTTGGCTAATTGTAGAAAAAGCATGTTCCCTTCTTAGGTGTTTTTACTTGGGGTGCAGGCTTAGGCTTAGGCTTAGGCTTCTGGAAGCCTTTGGAAGCCTTAATCTTGCCTTTAACCTTTCCTATCCTTTTTATACCTTTCCTTTTATTAACAATTAAAACATCTTTGGTAGTCTTGATGTTCTTCTCAGCAGTCTTAAGTATCCCATGCAATTCAGAAACAGTTTTGTTCATGTCATGCTTGTTATAGTTCATAACAAACCCATCATAGGTTTCTGGCAATGACTGGAGAATAATATCAATGGCTAATTCTCACTTGATCTTAATACTACGCCTTTCAAGATGACCTTTCATCTTAAGAATATGAGGAGCCACTAAGCTGCCAATAATCAACTTGTAAGAAAGCAATGCCTTATGGTGCTAAACCTTTCAATTTTAGCTTTCTCTTAAAACATTTCCTTGAGATGGCCTATTATAGTGTAAGCATCCATCTTCATCAGTTGCTTTTAAAGTTTTGATTCCATGCTTCCAAGCATGAGGCAAGTGACATCAACAGAGTCATTAAAATACTTACTATGAGCATCCTTTTGAGCTCTAGGAGCATTAGCAGCTGGTTCATCAGGGATAGGTTGATCAAGGATATATTCCTTTCTCTCTTGCTTAAGGACAACTCTTAAGTTTCTATACTAGTTAAGGAAGTTAGTCCCATTAAGCTTATACTTCTCAAGGATCAATCGCAATGACAAATTAGATGCAGTGTTTGATGCCATTATCTACAACAAAAATATATATAGTGAAAGTATTTTATTAAATTATTTTAATGAGGCATAATTCTAAAATCCATAAAATTCCTTCAAATTAATAACCCTCAAAGTAACTTTATAAATTTTAGTGGTCCAAGATCCATATTTCACCATACTCTAAGTAAGCTTTGGCTTATCGCCTAAAGTATGGTTATTTAGGTAGGTAACTCTTACCAATTACATCCCATGTAAATCTTGGAAAGATATAGGATTTGACATCACATGTCTTGGCTAAGAATCCCATCTAATGCCCTAGGTCCAAAACCCTTTTGATGATCTAGTTAAGTCAAACCATTACAAGCGTTTGGATATCACTCTTATCCAACTTTCCTTCCTCAAATGACTCAATACACCCTGCTCTGGCAGACCCATATATAGTAATCCAAGGCTTGACAAGTTTTTAAATTAATGGGAGGCATTGAAGTGACTTAATATTGAATGAGGTTCCTTTTTATCTTATTTGGTTATTATTATGTTCTATAAATGTTAGCATATGTGGTATGACCTAGAGGCCAATCACATATTTTGACATTGTAAATTATCCCAAATGGCAATAAAGAATATTCATCTATCTAAAGTGTTTATTTAATTGAATTTTTATCCATTAGCATAATGTTAAATAAATTTATTATCAAGAGTTGATAATATGAGTTATAAATTTATTTAGTACATATGCTATAAAATGTTCATGGTTAGTAAATTAATATTTGGGTAATATTAATTAGACTATCACCTCAGTCTATTTTCCTTCATTAGTATATGATACTAATAGTGGGAGGTACGAGTCTCATGCTACTTGATATGAGTATCAGAAGAGACATGTGGATACTCATATGATGAGTGGATCAAACGTGACATTAGATTTGTGATTGCATGGATATTCACTTATACTCAACAATCATAATCTAGGTCATAATGGTGCATATAATCCTTTAACCTGAGGTGATGCGGTTATCCACATTTAAGTGGTTAAGGTTTATTACCGCCTGTATACTTATGTTAATCACACATAGGTATATGGTGTATGATGGCTCTAATAAGTTAAGTGCAAGGATGAGTGTTTAGCCAAGATATGATTCATTGCCTGGAGTGAACCAGGATAAGATCCTATGCTATATAAGTTCTTTATTGATGAATAAGTTCCTGGCCAGGACAAACATAACATGGATTGAAAGAGTTTCAATGTTTGTTATGTTTTATCAAGAATTAGAACTTGAGATGAGGTCATATGATATAACTATTAGAGTTTGACTAAACCATGACTCTAGGCTATATTAGGATCTTCTAATGAAAGGATTTTAGTTAACAGTAATTATGACCAAAAGGTTCATGTGAATCAATAAATGCATTCATTTCTAATTGGGTAGTTGTGATATCGATGCTAGGGTTCACTCACAACTTATGAGAACTAAATGTGCATAATTGGGATTTTCACATTTGAACTTGAAAGGAGTTTCAAATAATATCAAATGTTGATGTTATCTTCTCATTGCCAATTAGACATGAACCTAGTAAGTCACACCTAAAAGAGTTTCACCAAATCACCATTAACATTAATCTAATTATTAATGAAAGAGTTTAATCAATTAATTAAGATTAATAGAATTGGATTTATGCTTTGAGCAATGATTCCATCTCATGAAATCTTATTCAACCAACAGGTTTATTAATTTATACTTGATTAATTTGAGATATTAATTAATAATATATGTTGTTTCTAATTGGACTTTAACTAATGGCCCAAGAAGTTTTAGCTTAGGCCCGAAAGGGTTTTAGACCAATGATTAGTCTAAGATATTGAGAAGGCCCATGAACCTTATCTAGGCCCATTTGTATGATGGATTTAGCTTGGGCCAAGTGTTGGCCCAATTACTATGCCTAAGTCCATATATGAGTGAATGGTTAAATTTGTCATGTTAGGCATGCCTTATCCCTAATGTGTAAAATGTTGACTATGACTATGATAAGGTGTATATCACATTAATATGTGTAGAGAATGCATGTCGACATTATATATGAGATGTATTAATTCTCTACATAATTCTTGACATTCTAGATAAGTATGCAAGTTGTATTCTTATCATGATGAGTTGTACACCTATCATGTGATTAGGGTTTTACTTTCTCAAGATATAAATACATAACTTAAGAATGTTCTTAAGGTTAGAGAGTTTTGTGTAGAGACACAAAAATGAGAGAAACACATACATAAAATAAACCTTAAGTATTCTTGTTAGGAGATTAAATTAGTGCAAGGTTTGGTAAGGTTCATTAGAGAGGCTACTTGCTACTAATCCAATCAAGCAAGAAAGTGATTTAGAGGAGCTTTGGTGTTTCAACCTAGAGGCCTAAAATTTGGGAGGATAGAGCAATTGATTTAAGAGGTGAATCCAACTACATCAAAGCTTGTAGATAACTATTTTGGACTACATCAAACTTGGGAGTTAGTAAGTATTCTTTAACTTAGAATTCCTAGGTTAATGTTTGTATGTGTTTTTTGTTATTTAGCTATGTTTAAAATGCAAAATGGATCTATGGGAAAGGAATTCTTCATGTTATGAAGGGTTATGCAAGTGAAAATTTTAAAATCTCATCCTATTTAAGGCTTGTGCTTGCCACACATCATTGTTGTATGACCGTTTCCTTACAATACATACATGGCATCTAATGCATAATATTACACACGTAACATAATAATAATAAAGTAAATATGACATAGCAAGGCCTAAATCTAGATTGATCTTCATAAGCTTATATGAAGATCAATGGTCAATCCTAGGTAATAAGACATCCTTCATCTTGAGCCTTTCACCTTAGATCTCCACTTTAAGTCCCCACCTTGGGTCTCCATCCTTGGCCTCCATTTTTTATCTCCAAGTTGGGTCTTGATTTACATTTATATTTTATGTTGTAATCTATACTATTCTATTGCTACTAAATAAAATAAAATTACAATAAAAGAAAAATGACTCATAGTCTGTATTTAAAATTACAATCTATAAAAATAACATAATTCTAATCACATTCATCTTAAGGGCCATGCTATGCACCAGACATTTCACACCAAACACATACGAGCATAATAATTTAATTTTCATTAAAATTAATTAATATTGTGACAATAACAAATTATGTGACAAATCTATTTGGGGTCAAGGAGCTTGTAATCATATTACATTTTAATTAATATGTTCAAAACATAATTATTTTGTTCAACACTTGTTAATGTCAATCTGCATTCTATAGAATTTGCATTCAAACATAGTTGTGTCAAAAATAGACACAACCATGTTGTAAGCACCCAATTTCCGGATGACTAGAGCATGGATGCGACAGAGGACCCGATGATGAAAATAGACTGTGAAATTAGATTTATTGGATTTGATTTATTGGTTTTAAACTAAATTGTAAATTATTTTTAGGAAATATTATTTTTATTTTAATTATTATTATTAT
>CATIWM010281783.1:0-13624 GCA_949671775.1 Mallotus repandus
CCCATCTCCTCCTTAAATACACACATCTTTGCACGTGGCATGAACATGGTGCGCAGACGTTTGCTACAAAGCCTCGACCACCACCTCCTCCTCCTCCTTCCTTTTCATTTTTCTCAGGTTTAAAATACAAAAAGAAAAGACCCAGAAGAAGCAGAAACAAGACCAGAGTGATGATTTATTGAAAACTCTTACGATAAAAACTAAAGTGACCCATGTCGAGATCGCCATAACCATAGGCTTCTAAGCTCATCTACTTATAATTGCATCTGGGTAATTCTATTTTCTTGTTTTAGTTGATGTTTTTTCCGGGTAATTCTATTTTCTTGATTTAGTTGATGTTTTTCTTATTATTTTTGAATTTGTGTCTTTTTTTTTCATATTATCCTAATATTAAAAAGACTCCCTCCACTGCCGCTACCGGATCCACCACCTTCAGCTCTCACGCCTCTGCCGAGTAACTTTACTTTTCCTTTCATATTTAAGGTATGCGCTTCGAATTTATGGCTCTTCGAAGCGAAAGTAGCTTATGGACATGTTGTTAAAATTGGGTTTGATTCGGGTTTGTATGTTGAGGTTGGCTTGGTGGATATGTATGCAAAATGCGGTCAATTTTATGATGGTCGTAAGATATTCGATGAAATGTTCATAAAGGATTTAGTTTGCTGGACACAATGATCATATATATTGAAGATAGTGTTATTTTCACTGCTGCTTATGGTAGTAGATGGTGTAGGTGGTAGTGATCAATATTGGTGCTTGCATGTATAATCGAATTTCTAAGAACAAACATAAAGCTGAATTGTTTCAGTTTTTTGTTGATTTTGATTTTGGAGTTCAAATTCTAAGTAAGGATAAACGTATAACTGATTGTGTGTTTATGATGAGTTAAATATTGCTGAACCTATCATTTTTCTTGATAATATAGCGTTATATTTCATAGTCGTTGACTATTGGTATACGTGTTTATTACATGAGTGGAGAAGCATGGAAGGGAGGCATTGATGCTACTGGTAAGCACAATTATCACTTTTGTAATTGTCTTGAATTCTGCTTATATGATATAATAACAATGGTAATAATAGATATTTGTTTAATTTGTTAAAGCTATACTTATATGGTAGTAGGTGCCATTCGCCACTGACTTCACATATAGAAACTTTGCCTTTTAGCTATAAGTGGATACTCTCGGTGCTAAATAAAGCCATATGCAAAATTGTTTTAGCAATGAACTCATATGAGTTTTTAGATGCTACCAGGACAGTGTATTCATGGTGATATTGCCACCATGAAGCAATCTTATTTTATTAGTGATAATCCATCATTTGCCTTTGCAAAGAATTCTGCACAAGACACACTTTAGGTGTGTTTGGACAATGGCCTGCGGTTACTTCATCCTTTCATTCCCTTTGTTACTAAGGAATTATGGCAATGCCTTCCTCCATCCAGGGGCCATACAAGAAAGGAGTCAATTATGCCCTTTGGATTCAAGTGGTAATGCTTTTTGGTCTTCTGTTTCTGCTACATTATTATTTTGGCTTCTCTTTCTCTTTGCTTATTTCTTGATTGTCTTTTGTTTAAGATTTTATAGAAGAAGAAGAAGAAGAAGAATAGGGTTTTTTTGGTTTTGGTTTTGGTTTTGGTATGGGATAGAAAGGGCGGTGGACCTGGAGGATTTGAAATTTGAGAGGCAACGTTTGTTTGGTAATTTTATAATTTGGGCATGAGGAGGTTGGCCATGGAGGAGGTTGCAGTGGTCGTAGTTATGGGTGTGAGGGAGAAAGATATGGTGGATTCAATAATTTTATGCAAAAGGAGGAGAGAAGTGGGGCCATGCATAGCCTAGTCAATAAGTTAAGTGGAGCCTACTATGTCACATGAGCAATTTTTGTAACTGTGGTTTTATTGTTAGTAACAGAGGGTCCTACTTGAACTACTTTTAATATATAGAGTCCCAAATGGGAACAAAAAAACATAAGTGGCCAATGTGGAATTTAGCCCAAAGTTGAGGATCCAATTTGACTCTTTTTTCTAAAATAATAAATTTGTATACATTAAATTAGTAGTCAAATTATTTTTAATTAATATAAAATTAACATACATATTCTTTTACCAAAATATAATTGACATATGTAAATATTTTATATTATAAATATGTTTTTAGTTTTTCAATATTTTTTTAACAAAACAAGGCAGGCAATGGATGGCACCATCATCACAACCGTTGGCAAAACCTACATATGAAGGCTATATTCTCTACCTTTCATCCTACCAAACCACCAACATCATATTAATTAATTTTGAAACAAGCGACCATCTTTTGTTTCATAATACGCATTAATTTATCAGTTTATTGTAGTATTGAACTTGTGAATGATAGCAAGTAGGGAAGTAAATGAGTCGAGCTGCTTGTGAGCAGTTCGTAAACACCAAGTGACATAATGAACTTAACTCGATTATAAATGAATCAAATTCGAACTAGCTAAAGCTTAACTCGATTACATCCCTAAAAGAAATAATTGAACCTTCGTCTCATAATGTCCATGAAAAGAACTTACCATCAGAACCCTCGCTAACATTAAATTATTTTTTTAATGAGACAAATTAAGTTTATAAATTAAAAAGGTAAAACTTAAATTCTACTCCTGAAGGAAGCAATCAGTAGATCTTAAATCTTTTTATCATTTCCTCATCTTTTGCGTACTATCAACACCAAGACAATGTCAAGAATGGAGATTTCTCATACATCTAATGCTCCTCACATTGTTCTTGTCGCATTTGCTAGAATGGGCCATTTTCAACTTTTCTTTTGTCTTGCTTCTTTGCTTTTGTCTCAGAATTGTAATGTAACATTTGTCACTCCAAAATCTAAAGTCTCCAATGCAGAATCTGAACATGTTTCTTTCTTCTATCTACACACCCTCGAGTTAAGCATCTTGAATTTGATGTCCTTCCACCTTCATCCTTCTCCCAATGTTAATGATCAAGATCCTATTTTTTGTCCAATACAATTATATCAGCCGCTCTTCCCATGTTCTCAATCCTTTGTTATCTTCTTTATCTCCGCCTTCCTCCACTATTTTCTGTGATGTGTTAAATGTTAGAAGTGCTACTTCTATTTCTGTGGATCTTGGTATTCCTTTTTAAATAGTCATTGCAACTTCTTCTAAATT
Source organism: Mallotus repandus (assembly GCA_949671775.1). NCBI lineage: Eukaryota > Viridiplantae > Streptophyta > Magnoliopsida > Malpighiales > Euphorbiaceae > Mallotus > Mallotus repandus. The sequence goes on from CATIWM010281783.1 coordinate 3,171, forward strand.
TCTATCTTTCATGGTGTATCTTCCTGTTCTCTCTGTAAAGGCTAGAGCAAGAGGAAGAATGATACTATTGATTATCATTGATGTGCATAACAAATATATAGTACAAAGTAACAACTATGAGATAAGTAGTTACAAAGATATACAAAATTCAAAATAAATAAGATACATAGTTATCCCTTATCACCCTCCCTTAAGTTGAGCTGGAGGTTCAACAACTGTCAACTTGGAATGTAAAAACTGAAACCGTGTTCTGGACAACGGTTTTGTGAGACAATCCGCCAACTGATCTTGAGAAGAAATGTATCGAACATGAAGGTGCTGATTAAACACTTGATCATGAACAAAGTGAAAATCGATTTCAAGATGTTTAGAGCGGGAATGGAAGATAGGTGTAGAGGTGAGATAGGTGGCACTTAAGTTGTCATACCAAATGATAGGAGTAGAAGAAGCCGAGATACCAATTTCAGTAAGCAAGGAGGTAACCCATTGAATTTTAGTAGTGGTGGAAGCAATTGCTCGATATTCGGCTTCTGTAGAAGAACGAGCTACAGTTCGTTGCTTTTTGGAGCCCCAAGATATAAGATTATTACCCACATAAATACAGAAGCCTGAAGTAGACTTTTGGTCATCAACTGACCCACCCCAATCAGTATCGGCATAGGCACTAACATCAAAAAGAGAAGACCAGCAAAGATGAAGACCATAAGAAATAGTATTTCGAAGATACCCGAGGATTCGTTTAACAGCTGTCCAGTGGTCTTCAGTGGGCTGATGCATAAATTGAGCCACCTTATTCACTAAAAATGCAATGTTAGGATGAGTGAATAGTAGATATTGCAGACCACCTACAATGTTGCAGTATAGAAAATGATCGAAAAATAAATTCCCATGATGTAAAGAGAGTCGAGTTTGAGGACATGCAGGGGCAATAATTCCATTAGCCGAATCCATATATGCTTTAGTGAGAAGATCATGGATATATTTGCATTGAGTCAAGAGCAAACCATCATTAGTCCAAGATGCTTTTATACCAAAAAAATAATGTAGGTGACCAGGATCTTTTAGAACAAATTTTTGCTGAAGTGAATGAATAACAGATTGAACATGGGAAAAATCACTCCCAGTCAAGATGTTGTCGTCTATATAAATTAGATAATAAACAATCTTGTCACCATGATTATAAAAGAAAAGAGAAGAATCAATCTTTAAGCCCAACAAAACCTAACATCAAGAGAGCATTTTACAAGCATTGAAACCATTGGCGTAGAGCTTGGCGTAAGCCATACAATGACTTCTTCAATTTACACACATGTTGAGGATAAAGAAAATTAACAAAACCAGGTGGCTGACTCATAAAAACATCTTCATCAAGGTTGCCATGGAGAAATGCGTTAGATATGTCAAGTTGTTGGACTTGCCAATTGGGAGACAAAGTAATGGATAAAATGAGACGTACCATAGCTGGCTTGATAACAGGACTATAGTTTTTATGAAAATCAACTCCTGGATGTTGATTGAAACCTTTGGCTATAAGGTGAGCCTTGTAACAATCAATAGAGCCATCAGTCTTGTGTTTGAGCCGATACACCCATTTACAACCAATGACATTTTGAGAAGAAGAAGAAGGAATAAGATCCCAGGTGTGATTTGCAAGAAGTGCATCCATCTCAACTTTCATGGCAGCCTGCCAATGCTCAGATGTTTTAGCTTGTTTAAAGGTGCTAGGCTCAAGAGGGAATGATAAAACAACAACATATGTTTTCAGTTTTAATGAACTAGTTTACAGCCGACTAATCATAGGATATGTTTTTTTTTGTAATGGAGCAGAAGAGGATGGAAGTTCGGATGGAACAGATTGGGTCTGGGGAGTTTTGGTTAAATTTGGTAATATGGGAATAGTAGTGAAAGTTAATAGAGAATAAGATGGGATAGGAATTTGAGTGGTTGAGGGAAGTTCGGGTGAGGTTGAGTTTAGTGGAGGAGTTTGAGTTGGAGTGAAATTTGGAAGTGGAAGTAAGGATGAAGTTGAGGTGTGATGAGAGTTTATGTTGGGGTATGAGATAAACTCGGGCAACAAAATTGTAGCTGTTGTAGATGGAGCGCTATTTTGGTGATGGATGTCCTGAGCTTGATAAGGAAGAACCTACTCATCAAAAATTACATGGTGTGAGGTAAAAATTTTGGAAGTAGCAATATCAAGACATAGATAACCCTTGTGAAGCTTACTATAGCCAAGAAAGACACATTTTTTAGAACGTGGTGAAAATTTATTTTTGGCATATGGTTTCAACCAAGGATAGCACAAACAACCAAAAACACACATTTGTTGATAAGTAGGAGTAAGATTAAACAGTTTAGTAAGTGGAGTGGAATTATGCAACAAAGGAGTTGGTCATCTATTGATAACATATATAGCAACATTAAAAGCATATGTCTAATAAATTATAGGAATGTGTGAGTGATCTAACATGGAAAGACCTTTCTCTACTATATGTCGATGTTTTCTTTCGGCACAACCATTCTATTCAGGAGTGTGAGGATAGGAACTTCTTTAACTAATACCATGATCAGACAAATAAGATTTCATTGCTTGGTATTCACCTCCCTAGTCCGATTGAAAATTTTTTATGGAGGTATCAAAATATTTTTCCATAAGATGTCTAAACTTAATAAAAGTATCAAGCACTTTAGATTTATAACACAAAAAATAAATCCAGGAATACTTGCTATAATGATCATAAAACAAAACATAATATTTGAATCCATCGACAAAAGAAATGGGGTCATCGGAAAAAATTAAATGTAATAGAGCAGTAGCTTGAAACTGTGAACTAGAAAAAGGAAGTTTATGGCTCTTGCTAATAAAGCAAGCATGACATAAGGTGTCATTTTTAGTTGAGGAGACTGGAATATATGATTATCGAAGAGATGTGATAGCAGTGTGAGGAGAGGCATGACCGAGATGATAGTGCCAAGTAGAAAGTGAACATTTGAACGCCATTTTTGGAGAGGATGAACGAGGAACAAGATTCAATGGGTAGAGTCCATGGTCATTCGGGCCTGTAATGAGTAACGTCCTCGTGGGGATATCCTTAATTTCAAAATAAGAAGGGAAAAATTCCATAGAAACATTATTAGTATGAGTAAGGAAGCAACAAATAATAAATTATCACAAATAGTAGGTACATGAAGAATATCTTGCAAACGAAAAGAATTATGATTAGAAAAATAAGTAGAAGCCCCAACATGATCAATGGAAAGAGCATTACCATTCCCAATTTTCACTGAATCAGAACCATGAAATTCTGAATGAGTGATCAAGTTATCAAGCTCATGAGTGAGGTGGTTGGTAGCGCTTGAATCTAAGAACCAAGACTGTTGTTGAGAAGGAGAGGTTTTCTTAGTATTAGCAAGATTTGCTTGAGGATTGGAAGAGGTTCAATGCATCCTTGGTGTTGGACATTGTTTGGAGACATGACTGAAGCCATTACAATTGTGACAAGTAACAGACTCGAATGAAGTGAGAGAAGAACTTGAATAAGACTGCTGAAAATGAGATGGGGAGGAATGACCACATCCTCATGAGCCATAGCGACCTCCTCTGCCTCTACATTGATTATGGGTGCGAGGAGATGAAGATTGCGTAGCATAAAAAATAGAAGCAGGTGCGTGACTTTTCATAGACTCAGCAGTAAGATTTTATTCCTTGCTCAACAACAGACCATATAACTCATCAAAACTAACATCTGTAGGTTGATTTTCAAGAGACCAAATAAACGGTCAATAAGTGGAGCCGAAACCATTAGTAATAACTTGGACAAGATCATCTTCACCAATGGGACTTCGTAAAGCCATAAGTTGATCATACATTACTTTTGCACGTTGCGTATATTGGGCAATGGATTCAATTGATTCTTTTTAAAGTCGATAGAGACTGGATTTGATGTTTTGAACTTGTGCCTTTAATTCTGCTGCATAGGAAGCCGATAGCTTCATCCAAGCCTCTTTCGCACTAGTAACACCCACAACTTGAGGAATGCAATTCTTGGAAATAGAATCAATGATCCAACTCAAAACAACCTGATTCTTTTTGAACCATGAATGATATTCTGGATTCGGTTGATCATCTTTAACCTTGGGAGGCACTTGAACATCTTTAGTAACATGATATGCTAAATCATAGCTATAGAAAAGTGGCATAAGCTGCGCCTACCACCGTAAATAGTTTGTAGAATTGAGTTTAATCTGTAGGTGATGTGTGATATTTGGTAGAGTTATAATAGAAAAGGAAGAAGAAGAAGAAACAATTTGCTAATTATTGGCCATTGATATAGAGCTGGGTTGTTAAACCTTGTAAGGCTTTAGTACCATATAAAGGCTAGAGAAAGAGGAAGAATGATATTGTTGATTATCATTGATGTACATAACAAATATATAGTACAAAGTAACAGCTGTGAGATAAGTAGTTACAAAGATATACAAAATACAAAATTCAAAATAAACAAGATACATAGTTATCCCTTATCACTCTCTAATCATGACAACTTCAATAAAGATTGTACTGAGGTAGAGATTCCAGGGTTGAATCCATTGCCTATTACAAGCATTCCTCTACCGTTATGCAACTTGAATTATCCTCTTGCTGTAAGTGTACTTGAGAATGTTGGATTTGTTCATGAAGCTAAGGGAATCATGGTGAACACCTTTGATCGGTTTGAAGCTGAAACTTTAGCTACTTTGAATAATGGCAAAATTTTAAGAAACCTCCCTCTGGTACTTCCTGTAGGATCATTAGAGCCTTATAATGAGCTTGTTAAGGATCATAGTGAGTACCTGCCATGGCTTGACAACCACCCAAAAAAATCTATAGTTTATATGAGTTTTGGGAGCAGAATAACAATGTCTAATGATCAAATAAGAGAACTAGGACATGGGTTAGATAAAAGCAACTGTAGATTCTTATGGGTAGTTAAGAGTTGTGTAGTTGATAAAGAAGATAAAGAAGAACTAAAATGGCTGCTAGGGGAGTCATTTCTAGAAAGAACAAAGAAAAAGGGAATAATGGTGAAAGGATGGGTGAATCAGCAGAAGATTCTTTCACATCCTACAACAAGAGGGTTTATCAGTCATTATGGGTGGAATTCAATGACTGAAGGAGCTCAAACTGGGGTACCTGTATTAGCATGGCCATTGCATGGAGATCAGAGGATGAATGCAGAAATTTTGCAGAAGGCAGGGCTAGGAGTTTTGGAGGAGAAGTAGGGCATGAGAGGTGGAGGTTTGGTGAAACAAGAAGAGATTGCTAAGAACATTGTGGAGTTGATGGAAGATGCAAAGTTGAGGAGTAGTGCTGGCAAGGTTAGGGAAGAAGCCAGAAAGGCTATTGAACTTGGTGCCATCTGCGGAGTTATTGAAAAATTAAGTTGAAGTTTCATATCTGGTATCCATTGTATTCCAAGTTTCTTCCAATGTATTATGAGCTTATTTTTACCTTTTTAAAAAATAACCACTTATTAAAAGTAAAAGGATAATTTTGATTAAAAAAGGATAGTGATACATGTTGCTACTCGCAGACGTCTATAGTGACGTCGCAAGTGGCAACAATGACCATAATGTTGTTTTGATTTTTTTTTTTGAAAATTCAAATTTAATTTTTTTTTGAAATTTAAAACTTAAGTTGCACACGAGTGAATATGTCGTACAATGAATTTAAACACTCCTAGCCTATAATTTTTTTTTAATAATCTAATTAAGAAAATACCCCAAAAGCATTATTGACTTTTATCGCACCTCGCAAAATACTGTAGTCTCGCAAAATGCGACATAAGTCATTTCCCTTAAAAAAAATCCAAAGTTGAATACATTTACCTTATTTATTTCTTTTGGTAATTATAATTTAAGGTTATGTTTTTTCAATTCTATTTCATAGAATCCTTATTTTTAATGATAAAAATTGTATCTATTGATTAAAAAAAATAATGGCATAGTATATGTACTATTATAAGAATGCAAATCAACCAATATGCATAGTGGTTTCATAATTAAACAAAAACTATTTATTGCTAAAAATGTTAGTAGAGAGATGTGAACAAAAATATTAGTAATTTCAATGGTAAAAGGGCCAAATTGGACCCTAACATCTTACCCTAAATACAGATTGGAACTTTATTTTTTTTTTAGCAAAATTGGAATTGAAAGATACAAAACCTTACACAAATTGGACCCTGCCATTAATTTGTATCTAACAGACGTTAAATATTGCCTATTTGGACGAAGTGGCCCCACCAATTGCTGAAGTTGGCGCTACTGTGGGAAAAGCCAACCTTCCATCTAAACTGTACAAAGCCAACGAGCTCCACCAAGTACCCACACCCTCACTTAAACGATGTGTGCTTATATGCTCACCCTTCCATTTCTCTTCGAACTAACTCTTCTACTAAAAACTCTCTTTCTTTGAATTTTTTTTTTATTCTTCTTCTTCTTCAACTAGCAGAGACCCACCAACAAAAGGAAACCAAAGTTACAATTTTTTTAGACAATTAATACATAACTAACCAAACCCAGATAGATTACCTGACGGTGGCATGAATACATGCCGGAGACATAAAATCTGGTGTTGCACCAGTGGTAGACTCAACAACAACAACCACCATTGCTGTATCAGCAGATGAGCTTGTCCAAATTTTAATTCTTTGCCTAAACCCATTTCTTCTATCTCCCCTTTTTCCAATACTCCACCACCAACAGTCACCGTAGCTTCTCTGTCAAGCTCCCCTGCTTACTCCTCTTTCTTTGGTTGCCTTCTCAAGTTCCCCAGGAACCTACCTTGCCTCTCCATTTTCATCGAGTAACAAGTTTGGTTTGATAACCCACAAGAATTGCTTCCCACTGTCAACTAAGCCATGTCAAAACTCCATTAATTGAGCATGAGATATTGTTATCAAATTGCCAAAGCTAACATATATTACTGATCTTGGTGGTTGAGAATTGAATTATTGCATGCAATTTTTGTCTTTCTTCCACAACATACCATTTAATGAAGCTAAACTTAAGGACTTATCTATAAAGTTAATGTTGGGGTTTTTAGGGTTTGTTGTTATTGCTATTGTTGTGGATGTTGATGTTGAGGAGGTGGGGAGAGAATGTTGTTAGTGTTTCCTGCCGAGGTGTTGATTTTGGTGGTGTGGGCGTTGGTATTGGTCATGACATTTTCTTCTTCTATTTTTGCCTATAAAGTGTTTGATGAAATGTTTAATCGATCAAATGCAGGGCTAATATATCTTTTGGAAGTGATGACTGGCATATTTGGGTTTTGGTTGAATTGAAAGAGTTAGTTCAAATGTAAAAAGCATTGGAAGTTCAAAAATTAATGATTGGAAGTTGAAGCTCTTCACCAATGTTAATCGCGAACGACATGATTCCATCAGTTATGATACAAGTAGGAGGCATAGGTTGCCCAATATTTTCTTTGCCAAGTTTAATAAGTAGGTGATGGAATTCCGACTTGATCACTGCCCTTGAAGAGGCAATCAATTCAACATCGAGATGGACAGAGCGAGGCTGATCGGTAAGTATACCATTAGAAACAAATATGAAGATGGAAGGTTGGCTTTTGCCATATCAGCGCCAACTTCAGCAACTAGTGGGGGCCACTTTGTCCAAATAGGCAATATTTAACGTCTGTAAGCTACAAATTAACGGCAGGGTCCAATTTGGGGTTATTTACCAAATTATGGTAAAAAAGGAAACAAATTTCCATTTTATGGTAGTTTTAGAAATAATTCCCGTTTTAGGGTACTTTTTTTTGATTAAAAAACAAAAAATGCCATTGTTAATGGCGGTATAGGAAAAACACAAGATTTAGCCCAGTTAAATCGCCAGTTGAAAAGGCAGAAGGAGGAGAAACAATTTTTTCATCCAGCAAGGTAGCCTCCCGCCACTGTGACAGGTGGTATGAAGACTATGCAGGGGCAAGAAAAGACAAGACACAACATACCTGTAAGCACCCAATTTTGGGATGACTAAAGTATGGATACGACAGATGACCTGATGATGAAAATTGACTGTGAAATTAGATTTATTGGTTTTAAATTAAATTGTAAATTATTTTTAGGAACTATTTTTTAAATTTATTTATTTATTTTAATTATTATTATTATTATTATTTATTCTTTTATATTTAAAATAAATTTTCAAAAAAATTAATTAAAAAACGAAAAAAAGAGAAAGTTAAAAAAAATAAATAATGAGTTTTCAAAAAAAAAGTGATGCGGCCCATTCAATATTAATTTAAAAGGGAAATACGGCCGTATGACCATCTTTCGTTCTTTTTTTTGCTATTTCCGATCGGAATAGCCAATTCCCGACCGAAAATATACCTTCCGTTTTTTTAATTATTTAATTAATTTATTGTTATTAGATTTTGATTAGTTGTTGTTTTGATAAATATTTTTATTTTATTAGACAAATGTGTGGATAAATTTATTTTTTAAGATAAATAATAAAAAATATTTTATTTTATTTTATTTTTATCTTGTAATCAGATTAGGGTTACAGGGTTATGTTTATATATATGTACTTTTCTTTTCACAGGGGAGGCTAGGGTTTTATTTTCTTTTCTCTCTATGTTTTTAGCCGTCAGCCAAAACACACTGACTCCTCTTTATTTTTCACATACTTTTTTAAGTTTTACCCGGGAATCAGATCCAAATAAATAAAAAATCACAGACAAACGCAATAAAAGCCACAGACTTTCATCAATGGTGATCACCTTCTGAGGGGAATCAATACTGCATCCATTAAATTATTTCTTTTTCTACTCCTTTCGCTTTTTATTTTGTTTGATTATTTTTATTCTATTTGATTTAATTTTTAATTTTATTTTGTTTAATTACTAATTCTTATTTATTTTTGTGTTTATGATTATGGATGAGGTGATTTGAATTCGCGTGGAGAACAAAACCTATGAAGATCCATGGAATGCCATGAATTAAATTTAGTATTTGAACGCAGTTTTAAGATTTTTATTTATTTATTTTATAATTTTATTTTGCATTTTATTTTTGGGGTTGTAATTAATTTTAATTTTTGTTCTCAGTAGATCATTGTAATAGCCCCAATAGTGAGAATAGTGCAATCATGTGTGTGACATGTGTTTTTATTTTAATTAATTGGTTAGTAAATTAGGGCTCAATTTGGTAACCCTAAATAAAATCAATGGTGACTTTAGATTAATTTAGGTTATAATTAATTAAAATTAGAGTTAGAAATATCACAGAATGTTTGTTTTTGATTTATTTTCTTTTATTTTTATTATTTGGGCTTGTTTGTTATTTTTATTCATTTTGGGCCCCAAGCCCACATACAGGTCTAACTCACTAATAAAATAGGTCTTTAAAATTAAATTTAGGTTTAATTAACTTTAAAATTAATTTAGGCCCATTTAGGTTAATTTAGACTTTAGACCCACTCTATGTATTTTAAAATAAATTTAGACTTAGCTCACCTTATTAAATTATTTCTTTTAAAATAAATAGATTTAAGATCATTTCATTTAAGTTAAAATAAGTAGAATTAGACCCATTAAATTAAATCCATTTTTTTTAAAAAAATTGGTAGACTTAGGCCCACTTTTTAGAATAAAAATAATAGATTTAAGTTCACTAATACAATTAAATTATAGGTCCACCTTCAGTTCCATTTCACTCGTAAATAAAAATATGTAGATTTAGCTAACTTAAAATTAAAATCAAATGTTGTTTAGATTTAGTGATGTTACGCCTTGAATGCATTTTTTATATGCTTTTTCATGGATTGGTTGCCTTAGGGTTAGATGGATGTTCAATTAGGATTTAATGAAATTGCTTGTAATTAGGGAATAAGATAGTAATCCATAAAATAATTCTAAATGAATACGAGACTAAAAGAAGTTGGTATTCCGTATCCAGAACTCCTGGTTGTAGTGCTAGCTTGTATTAGAGAATAGAGTTACCACCACCTTCGATTTGTCCCAGTTATTACCCTGGATGGTGACTACCCATCTCCACGCTATGTCTTTGTGATCTTTGTGATATAGTTACTGAAAATAAAATTCAGGTAATTTGTAATAGATTTTTTGTTATGTTTTAGAAATTTATTAGTTGTATAAAGTGAAAAAAATGTTATATATTTATTTTGAAATGTATGAAATTTTATTTATTTTGGTAAAAAAATATATTAGAAAGTTAGTTAAAAAAATGTAAATAGTTAGGGTTACAAATTTTTTATTTTTACAGAATTAATTTATATAATTTGTCAATATTTTATGATTATTAGCTTATATGTTTGTGTTTTTTTTATAAGGTCATAGTGAGGAGGTGAAAATTTAAAGCCACAAAAGGTATTTTTTTAATAATTAAATTATTTAATATTTTGATGAGTGGAAAAAAATTGTTATTTTGTTACATATAATTGTT
>CATIWM010281819.1:0-23523 GCA_949671775.1 Mallotus repandus
ATTTATTGTAAATAATCATTTAAATTACTTAAATACATTATAAAATTTGCAAATAACTCAATTAAGCTTAAAATAATAATTAAACTTATTATTCATATATTTTTCTAAAATTACTAATAATTAACTAAAAATAGGAAATAATTCATGAAAATTATTTTTATACCATTTATTACTCAAATACTATCTAAAAAATATTAATTTACATTAATTTCAACAAAAAAATAAAATTCACTAATTTTTCCAAAAATCCATTTTTCACATAAACATTCAAAAATTTATAATAAAAATTCTATATATAATTTTAATAAACTTTCTTCATGAAACTTACTCAAATTAATCATTCAAATTTATTAAAAATATATTCAACCCGATATCGGAGCGGTACCGGAACAGTAACTCCTATCATCGGAAATAGTACAAATTTCAAAACAATTTTAGAAAAATAAATACAAACCATCAATGGGTAGCTCATAACATCTACAACAAATAATCCAAAAGCACCAACATCTAATAAAATCATTAACAAGCTCAAAACGACAATTTACTCAAGAACACATAAACTAAAAATTGAATTTTGAGAGGCTTACCGGAGTTAAATCCTTAAAAAAATTAAGGATTTGGGAAGCCCAGTGGATGAGGAAGCTAAAGAACTAAATATTTCCGGTTGGAGACGTCGGAAAAGTCACCGGCCAAAAATTAGAAACCGGCCAAAACCGAACCGAAGTGACCGGAGAAGTGAGCTGCTGCTAGACGACGGTCAGGCGACGGCGAGGTGGCTGTAGCGGCGAGGGGTTGGTGATGACAGTGGTTGCTGGTTCATTTCCGGTGGAGGAAGAAAGAAGGAAAGAAAAGAAATGGTGATGGGTGATGAGGAAGAAGAAGTGAAGTGGCTACTGCCACTTCACGTGAAAAAAAAAATTAATAAAAGCTATTGTCCTTGTCCTCTGTGTTTTTTAAATAATAATAATAATAATAATAGAATAATACTACATAAAAAAATCAACTCCTCTCTCTAAATCTTAAAATACACACAATAAAATAATTTTATTAAAATAAAATTAACTCACTTTTATAAACTAATAATTAAAATAATTTTCATCATCAATTATTCAAATTTAATTTCACAAAATAATAATCTCTGTATTAATAAAATATTTATTAACACTGCAAGTCTCAACATATTTTTTAAAATTTTCAAAATAAATTCGGGTGTTTACATGTAAGCACCTAATTTCGGGATGATTCGAGTTTAAATGTGACAGAGGACCCAATGATGAAAATTGATTATGAAATTAGGTTTATTGAATTTGATTTATTGGTTTTGAACTAAATTGTAACTTATTTTTAAATTTTATTTATTTATTTATTTATATATATATATATATTTAATAAATTTTTAAAAAAATCAAAAGAATAAAAAAGAGAAAAATACAAAATTTCAAAAAAAATTGGCCGAATAGGCCAAAGGCCCATTTACCCTTCCCAAATTATTGAAAAACGTTTTCAAATTGAAAAGATGGCCATATGGCCATTATTTGTTTTCTATTTCCGATCGGAAATAGGACATCCGTTTTTTTTTTATTATTTATTTTGTTTGTTTGATTGTTATTTAATTTTTATTTGATAAATATTTGTTGATAAATATTTATTTATTAGATAAAGATTAAAAATAAATTGTTCTTATTATTTTTATCTTGTAATCATATTAGGGTTACAGGACTAAATTTCTATAAATACCTATTTTCTTTTCACAGGAGGGGTGCTCTGAGGGTTTTATTATTTTTCTCTATATTTTTTTATTTTTAGCCCAGAGCCAAAAAAAATACAATTCTCTTTCTTTGATTTCTACGGACTTTTCTTTTGCTTCCGGCCATAATTACATCCAAATAAATAAAAAATAACAAACAAACACAACAAAAGCTACAGACTTTTATTAACGGTGATCACCTTCTGAGGGGCAATCAATACTGCATCATATTCTTAAATCTTCATCTCTTTCTTCTTTTATTTTGATTTTTATTTTATTTTTTATTTGATTTTTGTTTATTATTTTTCAATCATTCATTAACTATTTTTTTTTCTATTTTCATGATGGTGGGAGTACCCTAAACTGTAAGGTGATTTGACCCATGAAAATCTATAGAATGTCATGGATTAAATTCTGTATTTTAACATAAATTTTAGATTTTTTTTTATCATTCTGTGTTATTTTATTTATTTGGCTTTATGGGTTATATTTAATTTTATTTTATTAATCTGTACGTAGGTTGTAATAGCCCCAATAGTGGAAATAGTAAAATATTTACTTTTGTTGCTTTTTTAAAATCAATTAGTAAATTAGGGTTTATTTGGTAAACCTTAATTAAAATCAATTGTGGCTTTAGATTAATTTTAGATTTTATGTAATTAAAATTAGGGTTAGAAAAATCACAGGATGTTTGTTTTTTTATTTATTATTTTCTTTATTTTTATTATTTGGGCTTGTTTGTTATTTTTTATTCGTTTTGGGCTTTAAGCCCACGTGTAGGTCTAACTCACTAATAAAATAGGCCTTTAAAATTAAATTTAGGTTTAATTAGCTTTAAAATCAATTTAGGTCCATTTAGGTTAATTTAGACTTTAAACCCAATCTATGTAATTTAAAATAAATTTAGACTTAGCTCAGCCCGTTAAATTCTTTCTTTTAAAATGAATAGATTTAAAATCATTTCATTTAAATTAAAATAAGTAGAATTAGGCCCATTAAATCAAATCCATTGTTTTCTTAAATTTGGTAGACTTAGGCCAACTTTTAGAATTAAAAATAATAATTTTAAGTTCACTAATATAATTAAAATATAGGTCCACCTTTAGTTCCATTTCACTTGTAAATAAAATATGTAGATTTAGCTAACTTAAAATTAAAATCAAGTGTAGTTTGAATTTAAGGGGGTGTTGCGCTTCAAATGCATTTTTTATGTGCTTTTTCATGGATTGGTTGCCTTAGGGTTTAATGAAATTGCATGTAATTAGGGAATAAAATAGTAATTCATAAAATAATTCCAAATGAACACGAGACTAAAAGAAGTTGGTATTCCGTATCCAGAACTCATGGTTGTGCTGCTAGCTTGTATTAGAGAATCGAGTTACCACCACTTTCGATTTGTCCCAGTTATTACCCTGGGTGGTGACTTCTCATCTCCATGCCATGTCTTTGTGACAGTGGTTAGTGTGTTCCTTAGAGCCCTGAGCTCAAACAGTGTCACAGTTGCAAAAAGCTTGGGCGCGCGCTAAACCCCGCCGTCTACAATCTTGTTTTATAAAAATAAAAATATTTTTATAAAATCATTTTTAATAATTATAATTACTTTCACTAAGTGTTAATGATTTTTTATAACTAAAAGTGTTAATATATAAGTAAAAGGGATAAGTACAATTTTGATCCATGTGGTTTTATCTTTTGATAAAATCAGTCAATGTGGTTTTTTTTTGGCATTTAAGTACCTTGTGTTTCACATTTTTTACACTTTAGTACCCTTCTAACAAATATTGTTTAAAATGTATGCTTTAATGTAAAAGTAATGTGCATTTTCAATGTTAAAATCATATAATGAGTAATATATCATTCAACTAACTACAATAAACTCACAAATAATTAATTTTAGATGTATTTTTAATTTAATTATGAATAAAAATAAATGATTTTTAAAATAAATTTACAATCTTTTTAAAAGTAACCAATTTATTAGATTGATCATAAATAATGTATAGAATAAATTTATCATTGAAATTTAATATTATATTAATTTTTTTCTCATAAAATAATGATGATATTAGTTAGAATGGTACTAAAGTGTAAAAAAATATGAAACATATGGTACTTAAATGCAAAAAAAAAAAACCACATAACTGATTTTGCCAAAAGACAAAATCACAACGATCCAAATTGTACTTATCTCTAAGTAAAATTAATATTTTTTTTGTAAAAAAGAAACACATGCTTTATGAAAAAGAAATTATATATTACATAAAGTAAATTTCATTTTGCAAATGCCACAAGTTGCTTTTTTTTTTTTTTGTAAATTATTACTATTTTTTATAAATTTAAAATATTTTATGAAAAATAAAATATATTTTATAAAATTACATTTTTACAGTTATACTTTTTAATGTTATTTTATAACTAAAAATGTTATTATGTAAAAATTTGATATTTTTTTAATAAAAAGGACCACATTTTTTATGAAAAAGAGTTATATGTTTTATGAAAATAATTTTTTTCTCAAGTACCACAACCTACTATCTTTTTGAAAATTATTATTATTTTTTAAATTAAAAATATTTTATAGAATAATTAAAATAAGATTACTATACTTACAATAAAAAATAAGAAAAAGTAAAAATATTTTTAAATAAAATAGAAAATAATATATATATATATTATAATTTTCTTTTATAATTATATAATTTTACACAAAATGTTAGTGCTATTTTATAATTAAAAGTGTTATTATGAAAAATTGATATTATTTTTTTAAAAAAGAACCAACTGTTTTATGAAAAATAATTATATATTTTATGAAAATAATTTTTTTTGCAAGTACCACATGTTACTTTTTTCAATTAAAAATAATTTTATAAAATAATTAAAATAATTGTATTTTATTTGCAATGAAATAATAACGAGAAGAATAAATATCCTTAAATATAGTAAAAAGTTAATTAAGATAACTATATCAAAATATTATTAAAATATCAAATTGTAGGCGGTAGGATTCAATGCACGCCCAAGTGTTTGGCGATCAAGGCACTGTGTAAGCTCAGGGCCTACTGGAAATACAAAATGGGCTTAAAATCCTAAATTGGAGAATGGAGTCGCCACCCAGACAAGATCCAAGACATACTGTATTGCAACTGGATTCCATGGAAGACTCTAGCAGCCGTCCTCAGAGATTGGGTTCGAAAACTGGGTATGGGCTTTTGAAATGTCCACCCAACATTGCAGTTGGCCTCCATTTGTGTTTTGTGTTTTATTACCTTTAATTATTTAATTATTTCTTTATTTACATGCAAATTGCAATTGCCTCCAATCAATTGTCAAATTTTACGATTAAGTCCAAGTTTGCATTAAATTCCAATTGCATGCAAATTAAGTGTGGTTCACAACATTTATTACAAAATAATACAAAATATTCATAAGAATAAATACAAATAAACAAAATAAGTGCGCACACAGAGAAATGGGGGGAGGAGAAATGAATTACAACCCTTTAACATACAAGATAAATAAAATAAAATAAATTTAATTGCAAATAAACAAAAAATTTAAATGCTAAAAATAGCTATTTAGTGATTTAATTCATCACCCTAATTTATCCCTGAAAAATCAAATTTAGTTAGCTCCAAAATAAAAACTTACAAAAGAGAAACCATAAAGTTAATTTCATAAAATAAAATAGAATGAAATAATTACACTTAATTTACCTTTAAAATAAACAAAGTAAATACAACAAAATAAATGACTTACAAAACAAAACTGCATAAATGATAAATAAATAAAAAGACAGAGTTGACATAATAATAAAAGAGTTTCCAAGCATACATCTACGTTAAAACAAACAAGCATGTAAAGATTAGTAAAGGCATGTGCTTGGGCTTGGGCTTGGCTAAATAGTAACAATTAAATCATGCAAAAAGAATCCATGCAACGTGATTTTACACAACTAAGGCGAAGTGCAACTACATGAGGCGAACTGGTTCGCTTCGCCTCATCGGTAAGTCGAACCGGTTCGCTTCGTCTTAATGGCGTTTGCAAAACATAAAATTTACTCAAAATAATCCAGACCACGATGATAACAACAGTCAGTAGATGTCAAAATAAAGCAAAATATCCAAACAGAAACCAAACAATTAATTCATTAAAATAAGAATTACAACATATTAAAACAAGGAAAAGCAGATGAAAAATTAAAGCTTGAAGAAGAGAGGTTACTGTTTTGACACTGCTTGGTCTCCTGGCTCAGTCCTCAGAAGTTCTTTCAAAATGGTGCAATGGTGAGTCTCAATGCAAAGCCAAATCTCTTCCTTCTGTTCTGTTCCTTTTTTAGCTTTTTTTTTCTTTACTCACAGGAGCTTCCTTCTCCCCTGATCTTTTCCTCTCTTTTTTTAACCTTATTCTCCTCTCCATATTAAAAATGATCGATCCTCTTTTCTAGCTGTTGGTGGTGCAGGGTATGGTCATTGTGGACAACCCATCTTAAGTGTTGCAGAGTATAGTGGAAAGATATTAAAAAGAAAGTGTGCATAGCACGGTCATCATGTGGACGACTATTTGCAGTGCACTCCATAATATTCCATTATAGGTAATGTCCCAAGACGTGTCTGCCATAAATTCTTTCCTTCTTTTTTTTTTTTTAGCTTTTGGGCTTTTGAGCTTCAATAGGCTCTTTGGGCTTTTGAGACTTTTGATAGACTTTTAGCCCATTACGAAAAAAGAAGGTTGGGATTTGCACTACCGAGATCATTTTGCTTGAACTTTCATCATTGGGCTTTGCTTGTGGGCTGGCCAAACTCGAGTGTCTACAATTTGCCCCCTACTTTTTAAAAAATTGAAATGTAAGCGATGAAATAAGATTTATGAAAAAGCATGCATGCGCATAGTTAAAAGGATACAAACTTTGTCTTTGGGAGACTATTTGAATTTCTAAGCCGTTAGCCTCGGGGTACAACCCGAAAGGTGGTCTTCTTGGATTATGTATCATTGTCTTCGAAGTTCAATCTGAAAGGTGAACTTCTGCATCATCGTCTTCAAAGTACAATCTGAAAGGTGAATTTCTGCACTGTCGTCTTTGGAGTTTAATCTGAAAGGTGAGCTTCTGCACCATCATCTTCAAAGTACAATCCGAAAGGTGAATTTCTGCACCGTCGTCTTCAGAGTTCAATTTGAAAGGTGGATTTCTACGTCGTTGTCTTCAGAGTTTAATTTGAAAGGTGAGCTTCTGCACGTCGTCTTCAAAGTACAATCTGAAAGGTGAATTTCTGCATAGTTGTCTTCAAAGTTTAATCTGAAAGGTGAGCTTCTGCACCGTCATCTTCAAAGTACAATCTAAAAGGTGAATTTCTGCATCATCGTCTTCATAGTTCAATCTGAAAGGTGGATTTCTGCACTGTCATCTTCAGAGTTCAATATGAAAGGTGAGCTTCTGCACTGTCATCTTCAAAGTATAATCCAAAAGGTGAATTTCTGCACTGTCATCTTCAGAATCTGAAAGGTAAGCTTCTGCACCGTCGTCTTTAGAGTACAATCCGAAATGTGAATTTCTACACCGTCGTCTTCAGAGTTCAATCTGAAAGGTGAATTCTACATCATCGTCTTCAGAGTATAATTTGAAAGGTGAATTTATGCACCGTCATCTTCGGAGTTTAATCTGAAAGGTGAGCTTATGCACTGTCGTCTTCATAGTAAAATTTAAAATGTGAATTTCTACACCGTCATCTTCAAAGTTCAATCTGAAAGGTGAAATTCTACACTGTCATCTTCGAAGTACAATTTTAAAGGTGAAATTATGATTCTTCGTTCGATAAGTTTTATTATCGTCTATCCTGATGTATCAATTAGGAAACTTGATACCGTTTTATCTATCATCCTCGAGACATAACTTGAGAGGTTCAAAAATAAGAATTTTCATTCAAGCATGTGAATTCATGATGCCAGTATTGAGATGTCACACAAGATAAAAGTCCTATAGCCACTTTCGGCGTCAGACAAAGTTAACTAAAAAAGGGCATTGCATAGCCTCTAGGGGATTAGGTGAGGTCAACTAAACAAGAGCCATATAATTTCTGGAGCGTTAGGCAAAGTTACTAAAAAAAATGCATCGTGTATCCTTTGGGGCGTTAGGCAAGGTCAATCAAAATGAGCCATATAACCTCACAGGCATTAGACAAGGACAAACAACAAATGTCATATAGCCTCTGGGGAGTTAGGTAAGGTTGAACAAACGAACCATGTAGCCTCACAGGAGTTAGGCAAAGATAATCAAAAATAAAACAAGCCAGCCGTATAGCCATTGGGACATCAGACGAGAACAAATAAAATGTGCCACTATAGCCTTTGGGGCATCAGGCAAAGTCAAAAAAATAATGCCCATGTAACCTTATGGGCGTTAGGCAAAATCAAAAAAAACAAACCATATAGCCATTGGGACGTCAGGCGGGAACAAACAAGATGTGCCACTATAGCCTCTGGGGCGTCAGGCAAAGTCAAACAAAATAAGGCGCCATATAACCTCACGGGCATTCGACGAAATCAAACAAAACAAGCCATATAGCCATTGGGATGTTAGGCAGGAACAAATAGAATATGCCACAATAGCCTTTGGGGCGTCAGGTATAGTCAAATAAAATAATGCGCCATATAGCCTCACGAGCACTAGGCGAAATCAAACAAAACAAGTCATATAGCCTCTAGGGCATCAAGCGGTAACAAATAAAATGTGCCATATACCCTACGTGCATCAGGCGAGATCAAATAGAGAAATGCGCCATGTAGCCTCTAGGGCATTCGGTGTGATAAACTAAAGAAACGTGCCATGTAACCTCTGCGGCATTAGGCAAGGTCAATCAAAGAAATACGCCATGTAACCTCTAGGGCGTTAAGTGAGGTCAATTAAAATGAGCCATATAGCCTCACAGGCATCAGGCAAAGTTAATCAACAAATATTGTATAGCCTATAGAGCGTCAGGTAAGGTCAACCAGAGTAAAATGCCATTTAGCCTCTGGGGCGTTAGGTGAGATACACTAAAAATGCACCGTATAGCCTCTAGGACGTCAAGCAAGTTCAATCAACAAATACCATGTAGCCACTAGGGCATCAGGTAAGGTTAAACAGAGAAACACGCCATGAAGCCCATGGGACATTAGGCAAAATCAAACAACACAAGCCTTGAAGCCTCACAAGCGTTAAGCAAAGCTAATCAAAGTGTGCCATGTACCCTCTAGGGAGTCAGGCAAGGCCAAACAAAATGAGCCATATAGCCTCACAGGCATCAAACAAAGTCAATCAACAAATACCGTATAGCCTCTAGGGCGTCAGGTAAGGTCAACTAAAGAAACATGCCATGTAGCCTCTAGGGCATTAGGCAAAATCAAACAACACAAACCATGTAGCCTCACAGTTATTTGGCAAAGCTAATCAAGGTGTGCCATATAGCCTCACAGGCGTCAAACAAAGTCAATCAACAAATATCGTATAGCCTCTGAGGCGTCAGGTACGGTCAACTAAAGAAACATGCCATGTAGCCTCTGGGCATTAGGTGAAATCAAATAACACAAACCATGTAGCCTCACAAGTATTAGGCAAAGCTAATCAAGGTGTGCCATATAGCCTCTAGGGCGTCAGGCAAGGCCAAACAAAATGAGCCATATAGCCTCACGGGCATTAGGCAAAGTCAATCAACAAATACAGTATAGCCACTAGGGCGTCAGGTAATGTTAACAAAAGAAATATGCCATGTAGCCTCTGGGGCGTTAGGCGAAATCAAACAACACAAGTCATGTAGCCTCACAGTCATTAGGCAAAGCTAATCAAGGTGTGCCATATAGCCTCTAAGTCGTCAGGCAAGGCCAAACAAAATGAGCTATATAGCATCACGGGCATCAAGCAAAGTCAATCAACAAATACCGTATAGCCACTAGGGCATCAGGTAAGGTCAACTAAAGAAATATGCCATATAGCCTCTAGGGCGTTAGGTGAAATCAAACAACACAAGCCATGTGGCCTCAAAGGTGTCAGGCGAAACACCACAGTAGGACTAGATCCTATGCATCAGAGCTAGCTCACTTTTTGAGAAAACACATTCACAAAAGATTTAAAACTGATGTATGCATGGTCATGATTTTCAAAAGCTTTTGAAACTTATTCGATAACATAAACTTATGTGATGTATGCAATACTTATGGAAAACATGCATTATTCTAATGTACCTAAGTATGAAGTTTGAAAATAAATTTCATAAGATGATTCCATGTATGCATGAATTAATAATCTAAAAATCAGAAGTCTTGAACAATTTTGTATGCATCAATTAGCCAAGTGCCTTTTCTGTTTAGAGCTAATCTTTGGGAACTGGCCCTCGTCATATCAAATTCAAAAGTTGAGTCCATAAGAGACTGTCATTGCCACCGACATTATCAGATGGAATAGAAATTAAGACCCCCCCCTCATGTTCAAATTGGGATGACAACGCATGCCCTCTGCTTGGTTGCCTCCTTGGAATGCTTCACTATCGTATGACGACTTCGTTGATCTTTAGTATGGAAGAGACACTCTGTTTTCCCCCAAGTTAAGAATTTATTGAAAGACTCTGTCACTTATGGGGCTCAATGTATCATATGATCCTAAAATATGCCCCCTAGTTGAGGAGTTGATAGACCCTCTCATTCTTGCATCACAAAGCAGAATCTTATGAGTTCTCGAATTGCTCTTCTCATAATGAAAGTACAACCAATCTTGTTTTATATTCCCTCTTTTGCCTAGGTCACTCCCTTTCTGGGAGTTTTCGAACCTAACTGGATCTTTTATTTTTTTCCTCTTTTGCCTAGGTCACCCCCTTTCTGAGAGTTTTTGAACTTAGCTGGGTGGTTGCAAATTCATGGTGATGGTCGATCACTATTCTGGCATGCTTGGTGCCCATACTGTCACTTTCGCTATCGATTTCTTAATGCTCTGGCTGCTAATTATCATATATTAATGCCACTCATACTGTAGATTTCTGTGAATCTTCATATGCTAACATATATCGGTCATGTATGTCTTACATAATTACTCCTTTGTTACAACTAGGCATGCTACCTTATGTTTGTTATTGATCAGCCTTTTTTCTGACCAACTATTTTTTAGCTCACATTTGATAGAAATTTTATTTAATTTTTGCATCAAGTGGACTTTTGAAGGGTTACACAGGATTAACCTTTTCAAATATAGGGGCACAAACAAAAACTTTTCTTTTTTTTCTTTTTCTTTTTTTTCCTCATTCTCCTTTTTATTTTCCCTTTTCTTTTTTATTTTTCTTCTTTTCTCTTTTTTTTTCTTTTGAGGAGTCTGGTCAATCCATTTCATGTACAGGAAAAGTTGAGGTTTGAAATGTCCAAATAGAAAAAGTCCATTATGATATTTAGCCCTCTTGATGTGGTTTTTTTTTTTTTTTGGAATCTCTCTCTCATTCAAGCATAAGATTGCATGTATAATTATAACAAATTAGACAATCACGCATTTATTAGCATGAAGGAAAAATGTCGCAGTAGAATATTATTTTAAATCATTACAACCATAACTGACGATAATTATTCATGAGTGTTCAAATTCAAGTCAACTTCAACTCGTACTCTGAAATGATACAACTTCTTGAAGTCTCTTATGCCCATGTCCTTCAATTTACTAGCCAGAGATGGAATACATGATTCTATGGCTATCATCAACTAGTCTAACTCTGCAGGTCTATGTTTCATTTGGGCTAACTTTTCTCTCCACCTAGTCAGGAAGCTAACGAAGGATTCATCATGTCTTTAAGTTGTATTTAGTAGCTTTTGAAGAGAGACTTCAAATTGCAAATTTAGCCCATATTGCTTAATGAAGGCTGAACACAGCTCCTTCCAGTCCTGCTAAACATGCACATCCAGAGTGTAGTACCATTTGATAGCAACTCCTTCTAAGGATATTAGAAATTGTTTGACAATCTAAGCTTTAGATAACTCAGTGGCCTTCATATAGGCGACGTACTGCTTCAGGTGCAAGTGAGGATCATCAGTGCCAGAGTATTTCCTTATATATGGGAATTTGTATTTTGGGGGCAATGGTTCTTCCTTTTTCAAATCCAAGTCTAAGTCGGCAAAGTTAGGATTGAGCTCATGCCTCTCTAATGCAGTTTGCAGTTGAGCCACTTGCCTTTGTGTATTTTTCATCCATTCTGACTTAGTTAGATCTACCGGTGCCTTCAATTTTTCTTTGGATGGCTCACCAACAACGGTTCTGGTTTCAGAGTTTTTTCCACCAAAAGGCATCTTCCTTACCATTTCAGCAACCATGTCTCTAATCATTTGTCAAGTGTCATCCCTAATTTCTTTCAAAGGTTCTTGCTTGAAAGATTCAAAATAAAAATTGGAGGGTCCTAGCATTTTGTTCCCTTATGACGTGGTCTCAATTGATTGATTGGATACTTGACACTGGTGGACCAAATTCCCTTGATCTGCTCCCAAACAAGGAGAGGCTTATGGCTAAGAAAGAGAAATTTTTGAAAATTGCAATGAATGTCATGTATGCACGAAATGTAAAAATATTTATCTATTTACAAACACAAGCATATCATATTGGAAGCCTTCCAACCTTATTTCTCCCACACATGTGTTCAATGGCGAGTTCCTTGTCCTAGAATTTTTGGTCTGGGTTTTGATTATCATCAGGGGATAACAAAACCGACGAATAAAATGCATCTCTCAAGACGATATCAGCAAGCAAGTAGTAAATCTTACAAATAAAACCAAAGTCCAATATAATGAGCCATAATAAGAGGATTGGGCCCAACTTAATCATCCATCATTGGTGGCTTGGGCTTTATAAATAAGACTACTATATGGCATAAAACACATGCATTTTGGAAAATCCTAAAGGAAGTTACTAAGTCATTACATGGGCTAAGTCTAAGGGTAAAAAGGCTTCAGTTCCGAAAACTATATACTTCCATAATGTCTCCCCACTCAAGGGTCCATGCGATGTAGGATGAGTACGTGTCGTGAGTGACAATAATTGTATACCACACCACCAGGTTTGAGTAAAACAAGGCAGCTGAGCAACAATTATTGTCGGGTTATTTGGGACTGAGTGCATATTGTGTGAAAAGGTGTTGTGAATGAAAAACAAAAAAGAAAAAAATTTAAAGATGATAAAATACAAAACACTGGAATCAATTTCTCTATTCCCCAGTGGAGTTGCCACTGTAGGCGGCAGGGTTCAGCGCGCACCCAAGTGTTTGGCGACCACAACATTGTGTAAGCTCAGGGCCTGCTGGAAATACAAAATGGGCTTAAAAGTCTAAATTGGAGAATGGAGTCGCCACCCGGACAAGACCCATGACATATTGTACAACAACTGGATTCCACGGAGGGCTCCAGCAGCCTTCCTCAGAGATTGGGTTCGAAAATTGGGTATAGGCTTTTGGAATGTCCATCCAACCTTGCAGTTGGCCTCCATTTGCGTTTTGTGTTTTATTACCTTTAATTATTTAATTATTTCCTTATTTACATGCAAATTGAAATTGCCTCCAATCAATTGTCAAATTTTACGATTAAGTCCAAGTTTGCATTAAATTCCAGTTGCATGCAAATTAAGTGTGGTTCACAACATTTATTACAAATAATACAAAATATTTATAAGCATAAATACAAATAAATAAAATAAGTGCGCACACAAAGAAATGGAGGGAGGAGAAATGAATTACAACCTCTTAACATGCAAGATAAATAAAATAAAATAAATTTAATTGCGAATAAATAAAAAAATTAAATGCTAAAAATGGCTATTTGGTGATTTAATTCATCACCCTAATTTATCCCTGAAAAATCAAATTTAGTTAGCTCCAAAATAAAAGCCTACAAAAGAGAAGTCATAAAATTAATTTTATAGATAAAATAGAATGAAATAATTACACTTAATTTACTTTTAAAATAAACAAAGTAAATACAACAAAATTAATGACTTACAAAACAAAACTGCATAAATGATAAATAAATAAAAAGACAGAGTTGACATAATAATGAAAGAGTTTCCAAGCATACATCTACGTTAAAACGAACAAGCATGTAAAGATTAGTAAAGGAATGGGCTTGGGCTCGACTAAATAGTAACAATTAAATCATGCAACGTGAATATATACAACTAAGGCGAAGTGCAAGTACATGAAGCGAACTGGTTCACTTTGCCTCATCGGTAAGTCGAACCGGTTCACTTCGTCTTAATGGCGTTTGCAAAACATGGAATTTACTTAAAATAATCCGGACCATGATGATAACAACAGTCAGTAGATGTCAAAATAAAGCCAAATGTGCAAACAGAAACCAAACAATTAACTCATTAAAATAAGAATTACAACATATTGAAACAAGGAAAAGCAGATGGAAAATTAAAGCTTGAACAAGAGAGGTTACTGTTTTGACATAGCTTGGTCCCCTGTCTCAGCCCTCAGAAGTTCTTTCAAAATGGTGTAATGGTGAGTCTCAGTGCAAAGCCAAATCTCTTCCTTCTGTTCTGTTCTTTTTTTTGTTTTTTTTTTTCTTTACTCACAGGAGCTTCCTTCTCCCTTGCTCTTTTCCTCTCTTTTTTAACCTTATTCCCCTCCCCCTATTAAAAATGATCAGTCCTCTTTTCTAGCTGTTGGTGGTGCAGGGTATGGTCATTGTGGACAACCCATCTTGAGTGTTGTAGAGTTTGGTGGAAAGATATTAAAAAGAAAGTGTGCAGAGCATGGTCATAATGTGGACGACCATTTGCAATGCACTCTATAATATTCCATTATAGGTAATGTCTCAAGACGTGTCTACCATAAATTCTTTCCCTCTTTTTTTTTTAGATTTTGGGGTTTTTTTTTTAGATTTTGGGACTTTTGATAGACTTTTGGCCCATTAAGAAAAAAGAAGGCTGGGCTTTGCACCATCGAAATTATTTTACTTGGACTTTCATCATTGGATTTTGCTGGTGGGCCGGCCAAACCCGAATATCTACGCAAATCAATAATTAATATTTAATAATATTTTTACATTTTTTTCATAAATTAACTTAAATAAAATAAATCATTTTATTACAGAATACACACATTAAAAATACAAATAGCTACCATGTGGTTTCATTTATTTTCAATTACAGGCTAAAATTTTTAATCAATATGAAATTTCAATTTTGCCTATGTTACTATCACATCATCATTTCTAACGGTGTTAGG
Source organism: Mallotus repandus (assembly GCA_949671775.1). Lineage (NCBI taxonomy): Eukaryota > Viridiplantae > Streptophyta > Magnoliopsida > Malpighiales > Euphorbiaceae > Mallotus > Mallotus repandus. The sequence goes on from CATIWM010281819.1 coordinate 14,971, forward strand.
GTGAATTGTCACTCTGCCAACAAAATAAATCATAGTGTAGCTGAAAATGAGTGAAGCCACATGCCTAAGTGAAAATGAGTGAAACTATAGAATAATTATTTGTACTTTTTCTATAATTTTATCATTGAAAATTAATATATTCTCATAAAATAATTATGATATTAGTTAATAATGTATTTAAATTATAAAAAATATAAAACACAATTATTTAAATATCATAAGAAATTAGAGAACTAATTTTGTCATAAGTCAACCACAAGACAGAAATTAGGCTAATCAAGTTTAGCCTCTAAGCTAAACAAAAGATACATATTTTGTGTGCTCAAAACCTCAAATGTACCATACTAATACCTAACCACTGGATCAATCAATGTTAAATGTATTAAAACACTTGAATAGAAATTTTATAAATATTACTTATATAAATGTTTGTATATTAATTTAATAATTATCCAAAATTGTATATAAATGTTTTGAATTGTTTTATTTGAAGTTGTGCTTCTGTTTGCAATTTCTGATCTGATGCGGCAGACGACTGACAGGAAACTTGTTCTGTAAGTGAGCCAATTGATAGGGCGCTTAAATTTTAGATAAAGAACATGCGGAGTCTTCCCTCCTTAAAAAGTTAATTGAAGTTCAACTATCTCATTGCAGTTATAGTAATTAGAAAATTGAAAGAAAGACCGAGGCATAGCGATAGATATGTTTTGTATGTATATTTAAATGGTGTACAAATTGAGATATAAAATAATAGTTCACAGAATAGACTCAGGTTCCTCAACTTTAAATAACCACCCATAGATGCACGAACCCATTAACTTCAGAAAATTCCGATACATAAAACACATCTGACCCAGAAGAATACAAAAAGGATTAAAAAAAATTGTCAAAATATGTTGCCAACTCACCCCACGATTGCAGCAGGGATCCTTCTAACTCGCATTCCTGACTACCTTTCTTTCTGTATTAACACTACCTTCCACTAACCTGTGTCCCTTATTGTTTCAAGGGAGCAACCTCCCCAGTCCCCCCAAAGAATTATATGCTCTTTCTTATTTTTCAAACGATTCAGGGCTCACCTATACCTTCTGCAGACGAAAGAAAGAAAGGAAGACAGCAGAATGGAACAGCAGGATAAAAGAGAGGATACAAAACTCACACCTGAGGGAAAATTTCCCCCACATTAAAAGAAAACCTACAAACAGATGTTTACTGTCAAGACTGAACAGCTAGCCTCTGAAGATGCTCGAAGAAGACTTGAAGGCTCACATCATCTGTGAATATCACATCCGAACCAGCAGCCATCTCATGGGCATTATTGTAGGTAGCTGATGGATTCAACTTTGCCAATAAAAACCTCGCCTGCTCAAGTGTGACATGAGATAATAAAACCAACATAAGCTTTTATATAATAATGGAAACAGTTTCCAAAGCTTGGTGCAACAAATTTAGAGAACAAAGATATATTTGACCACTGAACTTAGAAGCAGCTTTTAAAGAGTAGTCAAAATAAATTTATGCTAAAATGAAATAAAAATGCTAGCCACGCAGTCTTGCTTACTATGGGGAACATACACCTATGTTTTTCTACAAACAAGATCAAGTTAGCCATAAATCTTTTGGCCAATGTTCAAAGCAACCAAAATTAAGTTTTTTCAGACAAATTTAAGCAAGTTTTTTTTACTTAAAGGCTCTAAGTTTAGTATCTGAAATTAAAAAATTTCTTTTTAATGAAAAATTTTCCTCAATTTTCCAAGTGACCAAACAGAAAATGGGGAACTTCAAATTATCAAAACAATTCTTCACATCACTCAGAATTAGAGCTTTCAACACAAATGTGCAACGTTGTTAATTGCTGGCAACTCACTCTAAAGGCATTTACTTTATCTCCCATTTTTCCCATACACATTATGTTAAGACAACTTCAAAAAAAAAATCCAGGACACAAGAAAATGAACTCCCCTTTTTTTTTTGGCCTCATCATTGGCTTGTGTAGCTAGAATTTCCTAGGGAAAGAATTAGCACTTGTTTTGGCAGTGAAGAGGAGTCAACTAGAAGCAATTGTTTGTAAGAAGCCATGGACAATTTTCAAGAACTTGACATGGTTTAATAGTTCAGAGAACTTGGATTCAGCTCTATGTTCTCTTAACCCGTTCATAATTGGGTTATGTCAAAGTTCCATTTTCATTTTCTTTAAATCATCATCTTTTGTCTTTTGCCTGAAATGATTTTGGATTTTCAAATGAGACTTAAAGATGGAACTAGAGATTGGATGACGTGTTTTGAGCTAGATTAGATATTTGATTTTAGCCTTCTCAGTGATGAAAGATTATTTTTAATCAGAGAACACTTCAGAAATTCTTATATTAAAATAATAAATTTTTTTCATTATTCTCAATAATACCAAATATAATTTCATCATACATGTCAGAAAATTGGACTAAATTAATCCACAATTATTTCTTGTGTGCTAATTTGGCCAAAAAAAATAATTTGGGTCAATTTGACATTGTTCAAAATTCAAATCGTACTTTTGGTTGGTCTACTATTAATGTAGATTCTAACTCTCTTTTTGTTCGTCAATAAAACTGTACAAACAGGCATTCAAACAATTTAGAACTACTTATGTGAAGAAGAGCAAGCAAGGAGAGAGAGAGAGTAAAATAAACTGACCTGAGATCCATGCTGATCACACACAACCAATCTAGGAACTGGGAAACGATCCCGAATGATCAAGCGTGCATCATCTTGAGGTGCTTGCAGCAACTGTGCAAATGCCTATTGGGGGAAAAAATTAACAGGTAACTGTGCAAGCAGAGGGGCATTCTAGATATGAAGCTATTTTAGAATCCATCAGCAGGTAACCCGATGTTAAACATACAAACTAAAGGTAAAAGTTCAGTCATTTAGCAACACGCCATATGTTCGCATACAAATAAAAAGGTAAAACTTTAGTCGGTTTAATTCTTACTAAACCATAAAAATACAGTTCTTGATATGCAAAATTATCCAAGCCAAGAAATTCTCAAGCAAACCCTATCGAAGTTCATTCTGTTAGTTATCTATTGCTTGGTGATAGGGGTATGTCCTCAAAAAGATTTAAGATTCTCAAAGGAAGGCTTAGAAGATGTTTCATATAAGAACCAAATTAAAAGCAAATAAAATGTGATCTCCATTACCAATGATCAGCATAAGATAATCATGACAGCAAATATTTCTCTATAAGATCTTTGACTAAACAAAGTAAGAAGAAGCAGATTCTCATTAAATACTACCAAAGCCTTAACAGTAATCCTGTTGATAAAAATAGTAGACCTTCCAGAAACAGTATGGCAGCAAATATCCGAACAAAAATGTTGACATTTCCTCGCAATCCGTTGTAGGAAAAAATGAAACTAAGAGTTCTATATGCATCTCAAATTTGGATTCACAAAAAGGTTATCAACGACTAAAATGAATATCTACCTGGTGTTCTGGTTGATTTTGGTAACCCATGTTACGCCACTGTGCTATGGTCATTCCATGGAAAATGACCACACTAAAATATGAATCCAATAAGAGAATACGGTCAGCAGCAATAGCAGCCACATCCAACAGTGCAGGTTGAGGCAGTGAGTTAAATGAATAAGATATTAGTGATGGCTGAATCATGACAGCAGCATTGGTGATGTTTTCCCGGTTCAACAACATGCGGAAATAAGCTGTCTCATCTGGACTGTTGTTAAAGACCTGCCAACCAATAAATAAATCAGCCAACACATGCACGCACAAAACTGTAATCACTCAAGCAGAAAGCAAAGGGGCAGGAGCAAGATTATAAACTGGCAAACCGTAGGTTACCTGTACAAACTGTGACCTCCTCAGATTAAACATAAACTGAGGGAAAAGTGAAAAACAAGGGTTCAACGTAAAAGACGCAGGATCATCTTTCCGATAGTCGCCAAATTTGGAACAGAGGCGAATGAGATTCCGGTCCAACCACCTAGTGGCATCAAATCCTTCCTGTTATACAAGCAGCAAAACAGAGGGCAAGAGAAGAAAATTGTGAGTGTAAAGGAACTGATACTAAAATATTCAAGAGAATATTGGCAAAAGCTTAACACTAATTGTATAGTAGTGGAAACAATGAGGATGGAAATGCTGCACTTCTTCATCAACAGTAGCACAGTCAAAACAAAAGCAATAGCATATGAAATTATGATCATAAATACATATTCTAATAATACAAGTATAGCACAAGAGCATGTTAAATCATGAAAAACTGAATCATCCCTAGAGAAGTTTCAAAAATGATATAAATTTCCTTGTGCTAATGCAAAGGTGAACAGTGATTGTGCATAACCAACATAAAAAATGTCATTATTGCAAGTTCCAATTATGAGAGCTTTCTATAAGGACAACAGACACGAAAAATTGGCAAAGTGAATAACTGTTGAAATTTAAATAAGCAACCCAAAAAAAATATTTGTAAGTACCTCCATCTCCATTTTATAAGATGTTAATCTTGCCATTATAACAGCAGCAGTCTCTTGGTCAAAACCTTGTACTAATTCCTGCAAAAGGTAATTCTCCCATATTAGAACTAGCTCTTGATTCTTTATATCTCTATATATCTTCGGAAAATTAGACTAAAAATAAGCATGTGTAGTATGCATACAACAGATGGGTAAAAAGTAGAGATGAAAGGATAACCTATGACATATTAGATATTACAAGTCTGAAGATTCAGACATGAAAGTATAACCTATGACATATTAGATATTACAAGTCTGAAGATTCAGACATTTGATTATCATCAAATTTTAGATGACATCCAAGCATCCCAGAAGGTCGGAGAAAGTGAACAAGGTTATAACAAATATTGCACCTATTACACATGAATGCCCATAAAGGGCATACCCTAAATGCCAAAACTATTGATGTCCCAACATAACAAACAGCAAAAGATTATGAAAAAGAACAAACTTGTTCTTACCGAGAACAAATTAGGACAACTTGACAAACAAAAGAATATATTTCACTTTTCTTTTTAATGCACACATAGTCTGACTAAAATGATTGTTTGTTCATTTTTCAGAGTTTGCTTTTGATTAGTATACTCTTCCTTCGGTAAGTAAAAATAAAAATAAAAAAAGAAGGGCCAAAAACAAGAAAATAGAGTAACTAATTCTGTTCAAGTAAAAAAAAAGATGGATTCGTCAACATGGCCATGTGCTGCCACCAAGGGAAAATTTTCCTTGAAAAATTGCATAAAGGCTGCAAATGTTAGCTTAGGTAGGCAACTGGGAGAGGATATTTAGTCCTGATGATATCCATAAGGGGATAACCTTAGAGTTCAGCAAATTGCATCACTTGCTTCTGCATTGTGAAAGAACTTAAAGCTCTCAGATTTAAAATGTTATGTGATGGGGAAGTAATGTCCTCAGCACCAGAAAAAAAAATTCTGTTGGGAAAGACTTGGGCATATAAGGGCACACTTTTATGTTCCAAAAAATAGATAATCCTTACCCAATCCCTCTCATTGTTGCTCAGCTAGTTTAACAAAAGCATGCTGGGATGGATTTTGAGGAGAAGAAAATCCACATTTGCTCTCACATGCCATCAAAAATTATTGTGGTTATGGAACACCTCTGTTGACATGGGTAATACTTTAAAGTTGTAGTTTTTTGTTTTTGAACTTGGTTTCCACCCTCAATATCCTCATAATAATAATAACAATAATAATAATAATAATAATAACAATAACAATAAAAAAAAGTCCATACCAAGGGAATGAAAGAGAAAAATGAAAGAGGTGGCAGAAAGGTCAGAAACCTTGGAAAATCAAATGATTGTCTCACAAAATTTTAAAATGAGATGACACATTCAAAATACAATTCCTTTGTCCTTTTCAACATTCAAATTGTTCTATTCATTGATGTTTGACAATATTTTTGGCATCAACAAAGACAACTGAACATAAAACTAGACACAACATTGCTCTCTAAAGAGAGAGCGGCAGATGATGATACTTATGCTATAACAGACCAAAATGTCTTCATCTAATCAAATACAAAACAACCATCTAAGAGGCATTTGGCACCTTAAATACTGGTCCACAGAAACCCGTTAGATTCACTATGTGCTTGTAATACTTGTAATCATCAAAGTTAAACTTCCAACTCTCAAAAACCAACAAATTCAATACTCATCACCAACATCCAATAACAAAACATTTTCAGATACAACATAAGATCCTGCCAACTTTCGCTGCACTACAGCAATATTTCAACGAACTATCAGACACTAGTGAAATTTCCACCAGACTATGGCAATTTTTTTGTTAATATAAAACCTTGAAACTAAAACACTGGAACCAGATTCAGGAACAAATTTTTTCAAAATCTTTCCATTCCGCCCACGACAGACATTATTTTTCCTTTCTTTTTTTCCTCATCCACAGTAGACTAAAGTCCAACTTAGTCATATATTTTGGATCTCTTGATCTACAAATGCATGCAAAACCAACAAAAAAATCCCTCATTCCCACAACCCAGAATTGGCAATTACATACAAGACATGAACTATTGCTCTCATCATAATGGCTATTAAAACAACAAAATAATGTCAAACACACTTCATCGCAATCAACAACTATTATTTTGGACCATCATATGACTGACAAATATGAGTGATTCTCCCCCTGCCACCCTAGCCAGCAGGATTAGGGTACAATGCCAAACCGAAACCCCTGACTAAAGAATGATGTCAGTACTATATGCCCTTCATCATAAAACTAACATAATCACCACCCAACCACCTTGGGGAAACATAAGGTAGGTTGATACTTTCTTTGGTTATAAAACTTTCTTTTCAGGACCAAAGAATCCATAAGGTACTAATCTAATCCTCAATTAAATTTTATTCTACACTTCACTAAAGATCTGACCTTGGAAGCAAAAGAGAAATACATATATATATAAAAATTCCAAGCTTCCATAAAATCATCAAAATAATAATGGTTTGACCATTCTATAAATGATTACAGTAAAATTTCATCCATGACATAGAAAATGATCAACAAACAAACCTCTGAGCTAACAGCACTATCTATCCATCTTCTAGTAACAGTTGTAACCCGAAGCAAATTGAGACCTCCAGGATTCTGGAAACTGCAATACAAAATATATCATCAGAATTTGATTAGGTAGAAGTCAGTTCAGACAAGAAAAATATATATATAATCAAGATAACCTTGTAAGGAACTGAATATATAGCTGCGGGTTTACGGCCCCTGGTGCATTCGACTTTTCACTTGATGACAGATCAAAATAGACTGACAGACAAGTACTCTTATCAAGACCACACATCTTCCAAGCAGTAGTATTCCCCTCCCCCACAACTGTATCAGCAACATTAGGTCCTTTCTGCAAGGGTTGATATTTAGCATTAAAACCCAGTAGCAAACAAGTAAAGTCCCAACTGTATTGTAAAGTAACCGTATATACACAGTTACAGATGTGCACACAACAAGAGACTTCAAAAACATAACTTCAATTTTCATAAAAAATTATAACTTCAATGGTTCAACCTTCTCCATGGATGTGCAAGGTCCAAGGATCCCCTGAATTTTAACGTCCTTGGAACAGTTAATTTCAAGCATTCCACTGCAAATAAATAAGCAAATTGTAAGGCTGCAAAGAAAAAGCAAATTATATAGTAGCATATGGCTTGTGCAAATGCAGATTTATCACACATAGTCACCAGTTCACTCATGCAAAACTAGCCAATCACTGCTGGAAATTTGAGCATTGCTTCTCAGAATTTAAATTCAAACATAACAGTCACTGAAATCAGCAACTTCACTTCCTCTAATTAATGATGTTGTAGAACCTTATATAGCATTAAGTGCTTAGGCTCGTAATTTCAAAGAAGTTAATCCACAGCAAGATATGTGCGTGTGTAACCCTTCATGCTGCAAGCATGATAACCACTGATCTTTGCACACAATTTCAGAGTGTGCAAAAAATTGTAAAAGGCATAAGAGATAGATGCAATTCGACATGAAAGAGGCCATTCAGTTGGACCATAACCAACTGTTAGTAAGCCTGTGGATACAATATTATGCATTCCTGATACATACATGAAGATTGCACAATAATAGAGATCAAGAAAAGAAAGTAAACATTAACACTATGCATCCGCAACTATAGAAGGAAGGGAATGGAAGGTTTTTTAAAGGGGAGGAGAATAAAAAGTATAGAGTTTAGAGAAAATTACATTTACCTCCTTGAGGTTTGACCTAATTTCAACTCTCCTGCCTCTTGTTTGAAAATCAAACATTTACATCCCTCAATTATAATTCTGTCAACATTTAAACCGTTCCGTTAACTTTTCTGTTAGGTTTTTTTATATCAAAATACATTTACCTCCCTCAATTTATAAAAATAAAATAGTTTAATCCCTAAGTTCTAATAAAATAAAATAATTTAGTCCTTCAAATTTTTAATTATTTAAAATTTAAAATTTCAATACTAACTAAATTTTAGACATGCACACATATCTCTATCAATA
>CATIWM010281891.1:0-13887 GCA_949671775.1 Mallotus repandus
CCACTTTCGATTTGTCCCAGTTATTACCCTGGGTGGCGACTCCTCATCTCCACGCCATGTCTTTGTGACAGTGGTTAGTGTGTTCCCTAGAGCCCTGAGCTCAAACAGTGTCGCGGTTGCAATAAACTTGGGCGCGCGCTAAAACCCGCCGTCTACAGACAACCATTACCTTAAATAAAGGGAAAAGTACATTTAAATATCCTATGGTTTGGCACATTTTCAAATGGAGGGCTGTAATTTGTTTCGTGATAAAGAGGTGCCCTACAGTTTATGTCATTAGCTTATAAAGGCATTTATCAGTAACACTGTTAGTATGTTGACGTGGCAAGGGCAAAATTGGACTTTCACCCTTATTAGCCACCTGAATTAAGAGAAGATGAATTAGCAAAGCTTATATTTACTAGTTTAAACCCTGCTGCACTCAAACATTCCCCCTAACAACTCCCCTTCTTCTTCTTCTTCTTTATCACGTTTCGCTTTGTCTCTAAGCTGCTCTAAAATGCTAATCACAACCTTGTCTAAGCTCTTTTTTCTCTGCTCGAACCACTCCTACATTTTAAAAAAACACTACGCTAAAGCTTTCCCTCCTTTATCTCTGTGCTCTCCTATTCTCCTCTTCACCCAATAAAAATGACAATTTTTGGCAACTCCAGTACTGTAAAATAGGTTTTCCCTATAGATTACAAGGCAGAAGTTTCACAGTGACTTGTCGATGCCACACATGCTAATAACGCTAATAACTTGAAGTTAGCTTGTGAATGTCTCGGCGATCCTTTTGTTGATGTTAACTATATTGGGATAGTTTGCTTGAAAGCTAAAAAAAAGAGGTTTTATTGAAAGATGAATCCCCACACAAAGTTTGTATCAAGTATGAGGAGTTTAAATTTGACATTACTTCTTTATTTCTTGCTCTCATAATGGGAATTTAGCTCTTGTTAGAAAGTTACTGTAATGTATTACTCATCCTTTTCTTTTTCTTGAATATAACAGAGTTTGTTCTTTGTGTTCGTACAACCTAGAAAAATGTAAGAATTCAGTTGTATTGAACCTGGGAAGCTTGTGTCTTGGCATTTGAAAAAGAAAAAAAAGAAATGATTTTGCAAGAACATGATTTTGGGTGCTTGATTTTATTTGAAAGTGATCATGTTTTAATTGGTTGTTAAAGAAAATGATTATTTAATTGGCGTGTTAAGGAAAATGAAGCAATGAGCATTGTAACTCAGTCTACCATAGCTAATATAGAAGTGACAATGGTAGAGAGTCATGCAAATATGAAAATAAGATTGAAAAGGCGGCCAAAGCAGCTGTTGAAGGTTGTCTCTAGTTTGCATACTTCGAGACTTACTATTCTTTACTTGAATGTCATAACAGTTGAGCAAATTGTCCTTTTATTATTTGAGTGTGAAAGTAATTCGTCCATAATTAACTAATATTTGCTTACATGAACTTAATTAATTGAATTTAATTATGATTTTAATGATGTTGGGCTTGAATAATGCAACCGTTTTTTTTAATTTAAAAAAATTAAGAATTTAATATTTTATTTTTAAATTATCTACTTATAAAATATTTTAAATAATGCTTTTACAATTTTTATCTAAATTATTAAGAATATAAATAATTTTTAAATTAACGGTACAAAAATTATTTAATTAAAGGCTTTTCTTACTATTAAAATAATAAACAGATAAATAAGCATTAGATTTATGATAAATGGCTTTTCTCAACCTTCCAAGGCATTCTAATCCTTTTTCAAGCTTCCCATTGTGCACATAGGCTATAATCATAGTATTCCAGGAACTAACATCTCTTTGAGGCATTTATTTAAACATCCTCTCCACAACATCAACTTGCCCAAACCTTCCAACACAACATTCTAAGTAACACCATCACAGCTTTGTAGGTTCTCATAAAACATATGTTTTGAACATTCAACTCTAGAACAAGTGAAGAAGATATGAATCAAAGGATTCTTGGCATAAACATTCTCATAAAAACCAAACTTCATTACATGGAAATGAACCTGAGCCGCTTCAATTAAACCCAATCCCTTTAAACAAGCTTGAAACAGAAAAAAATGATAAATATTTTGTTCCAAAATAATGTCACTAGCAGCAGTTTGTGCAAGTGGTTTTTCTTAATTGTAATTTGTTGATGGTGGTGATAACTTCGGTGCTGCTGGTGGGGCTGGAGCTGGCGCTGGCTCTAGGAGTAACTCAACTTGAGTAGGAGTTGGTGCATTATTTGTAGTTGGCGATGCAGCTGCTGTTAATAAATCTTTAACCCAAGTGCTTCTTCTCTAAAGGATAATAAATCAAAGCTTCCGCAAAGCTTCATCTAGTTAAAACTGTTACAATTTATTACTTTATATTTTTTTGGTAATTTTTTTGAGGTAAATCAAAGCAGCTTCAAAGATTCAAGCTTTTCAAGTGCTTCCTCTACCCAAAAATCCCATGACATTTTCTCCATTATACTTGTTTTTTGGAATTCAAAGAGGAAAGATGAAGCAAACATATATTTATATAAAGAAGAGAAGAGGAGGTAGTTGAGTAGAACACGAGTTAGTTAAAATATGTCAGGTTTTTGCTGCTATAAACGAGTCAGGTTTATTGTTAAAATAATATACTTTCAGAAGTCAACAATTAACCTGACTATAAAGGTGAATGTCCAATTTTAGCCCTGCCACATCAACAAAAGTAATGGAGTTACTGAGAAATGTAATTAAATGTTAATGGTGTATATTACAAGGTAACTCTTTGTCACGAAACAAACCACAACCCTCTATTTGAAAATGACCCAAACCACAGGGTATTTATTTGTACTTTTCCCTTAAATATGTATATATATATACACGACTATATTTATTTATTTCCATAGAGCTTTATTGGGCTTGGTAAACCCATATTCATTTTGGGCCTATTTTAAGTATGTGACCTTGTAGGTTCATATGACGTTGGCAGTAGGCTTGAAATCCCTATTTAGGCCTACAAGTCATAAGTGGCCTCTAGCAAGACATTATGACTACCCAAGTCATATGAAGGCTGACAATCTGACATAACCTAATTTAGAGTGAATATTGTAATCCCTTTGTCACACAATATCTTGATTGAATATAAGGCATAGTTTTGGTCATCCTTAAACAATTCAATCATATTATTTCTTGATTCCAAGTAGACTGAGAATGATAACTCTTTATCAATTCACTTTAGTATGGCCATACATTTTCTTCAGTCTATCTTATCAGAGGGCCCATAGATATCTTACTTAGATTAAATGAGGAACAAATTCCTTCTCAATCACTCACATCCCTCACATAACTCATTTCACATCCAACAACAATCTATTTCATTATCATGTTAAAGACAATGTTAGATTGTGTCAAAATACAAAATAGTTATGTAGAAATCCATGGTGATTTCAAGGTTAGAGGACTTAATCAATATTCCTATGATGAGAACTAATTATGATAATTATCTATGTATTATTCTCATAGTAGGTCAATCCAGTACATCATTGCTCAAATATGTACCTATGAGTTGACTTAATATCTCATATTCATGATTCGTAAAACATAATCATCAGTCAACTTCATATTAGCCTTAATTCATTATTATGACTAGGGATAATTTGAATAGAACTCATATTTTATCTAAGAGTTTTACTATTAAGTCACATACTTGATAACCTTATAAAGAATTGACTATTCTACTAATTATCATAGCATAAAATGATAATGAAAATGCCTCTTTATTGATAAAATGATAAAGTCAAAACATAGTCATACATGATTGACCTAGAGCATATCACTAAAATTTCATCATGTTTTCATATATTTCTCTTAAAATAAAACTCCCAGTGGATTTTCTTTCCAAATAAAGCTCTAGTCATGTTTTAAATTATAGAATGTCTTCAGCTGTCTTTTTAGTTTATCAAAAATTTTGAAAGTTCAAATTTTTACTGTTCATTTTCAAAAATAAAATTCCCTACTATTCTATTTGGTAGAGTCAACAGAATGGAGTTCTTGGACAACAATATAAATAAAGAAGGAAATTTTATACTTCTTTTCAAATAAAAAATTGCAGTCATATGTCAAAATTACACTATGTTTTCAATTGTTGTTTTCCTAGAAAAATTTTAGTTTATGAAAAATTTCAAAAATTCAAATCCCCAATGTTTGTTATCAAAAATAAAATGTCAAATCATCAAATACAAACTTTGATACGTTTATATTTGGGTTTTGACTGACTTATTTTAATTTCAAGTGAAAATCTATGGGCTTATTTTGATTTTCAAAACTCATTTTTAGAGTGGGAGTCACCGTGACTCATTTTTTAGAGTGGGAATCATTGTGACTCATTTTTAGAGTGGGAGTCATTGTGACTCATTTTTAGTGCGGGAGTCATTGTGACTCATTTTAGTGCGAGAGTCATTACGACTCATTTTAGTGCGAGAGACATTATGACTCACTTTTAGATTGGGAGTCATTATAACTCATTTTTAGAGCAGAAGTCATTGCGATTCATTTTATTGTGAGAGTCATTACAACTCGCTTTTAGTGTGAGAGTCATTATGACTCATTTTAGTGCGAGAGTCATTGCGACTCACTTTTAGAGTGGGAATCATTGTGACTTATTTTAGTACGAGAGTCACTTTTAGAGTAGGAGTCATTGTGACTCATTTTTATAGCGAGAGTTATGACTCATTTTTAGTGTGGGAGTCATTATGATTCTTTTTTAGTGTAGGAGTCATTGTGACACATTTTAGTGCGGGAGTCATTACGACTCATTTATCGAGCGGGAGTCATTGTGACTTATTTTTAGTGCAGGAGTCATCACAACTCACATTCTTTGTGAACTTACTTTTAATTTTAATTTTAAAGAAATTACACTACTAACCTATGTTTTCAAGTTTGAGTTCATAGGAAGCAATGGAAAATGACAAACAGAAAAGAACTCAAGTATGATCTCTGAACTCTGGAGTTTATTTCTATACTTTGTCAGAATTTATGTGTAATGACCAGGACATACAAACCATAACTCTTTTATCAAATGTTCTGGTAAGAACACACAAATTCCTCCAAAGCAGGGGGTAAACTGTTGGGGTCATTTTTGAAAACCCTAATGACTGATGATGAAAGAGCTAAAATGTCTTATCAGATAACCAATTTGATGAAGGGAATTGAAATTCAAACCATTTCAAAAACCCACTGAACCATTCATACCTTACCTGATTACCAATTATATCATTTCAAGACCAAACTAAACCCCGATCAAACCTTAACCCAACCATTTTAGTATTGAGAAAAAGGTCAAATTTTAACCTCCGCCGGTTAGATCGGGCCTCACAACTGTCTACTTCTCCTTGTCCTTATCCAAAAAGGGACACTTGTCAACAAAGGTGCTTTCCAAGTAAGGAATATTCTAGATTTTGAATATACTAGGACAAGTGTCAACTTATTAAAGGGAGAGTATATACTATGACCTAATAACCTTGAATATTCAAGGATATTTATAATAAATGCCATCACACATGTTTGCCTATAAATAGAAGCTTTAAGGAAAGCTTTGGAGGGCTTTTCTCCACTTCTAAAAAAGGGAGATTCCATCACAAAATTAAAAAAGGATTTCTCTCTAAAAAAGCCATAGAAATTAGGGAAAATTGGGGAAATAAGGGGAAATAATGCTAAAACTCCTCTAGCCCTAATTTCTCTCTATTTTCTTCTCAATCCCTCTCAAAAATATCAAAATAAATCACCCAAATTCAAAACCTAACTCTATCAAATTAATTCAACAAAAATCAAAACCAAATCAAAGCCTAAACTTACCTGAAGACACTATTTTCCCTTTTTGTTCAATTTCAATTCTCAATAATCAATTGGTGTTTCTTAGTGAGTTCTTGCCTAAATTCTAAGGCTAAAAACTTTCAAGAAAAGCATATTCATCTATTCTCCTTTCATTTATGGGGTTTGGGGCATTAAAATTGAGTTTTGAAGGGTAGAAAGAGCAAATTCGCATTGTTCAGACATGAACAATCGGATTTGCACCAAGAAGAGCCTGGCAGGCTATTGGTGGCCCAAAATTGGCTGTTGGGCTTTCAATCCAGCTATTGGAGGCCCCAAAATTGGCTCTTCATATGGCAAATTAGGCTATTCGTCCATTTTATTCCAAATGACTCCGATGATGGTTTTTATGTTTCTAGAGGGTATATACTTTCTTGAGCTTGATTCTAAACCTCCCCTAGGATCCTAGGATTATGGAATTGAAGTATTTTAACATTTTTTCTATTTTAAATGATTTTTAAATGATTTTTCTTTTATTTCTAAAAACTCATTTTAATGTGCTTTTAAGTGTGATCCTTAATCTTGTTTTTGTTTGGTGATTGTGATTCTATTTTTTAATGTTTATGAGTCTTCATATTGAATAATGTAATGATTATCTTTGTGATTCATGATTTATTTTGGTTTATTTTCTTGTTTAAAGCTTGTATTATGTGTTTTATGCATGTTTGTTGCTTGGTTATGCTCAATAATGTTTTGGTTGTTGCTTGATATTGCTGAGATATAAATATGCATAATTTGTATCTTAATTTAAGGATTTTATCATTTATGGGTCATTTTGGTTGTGTTTTTCATCATAGATCATTTTTAAGCATCTTTTGACCTTTGTGTTGGTTTGAGAGCATTAATGTACGTAGCTTGTATTCTTGGTGATTATTGTTGTCATTTTAATACAAGTACTTTATTTGTGTGCTTTTATTTCAATTTTAGAGTCTTGTGGGTCTTGATTTTTATATTTCATGCTTTGATTAAGTCAATTTTGTGTTAATTTGGAGTTTATGTTGATAACTCATAGTTATATATATATATTATGCCAGTTTTTATTATAAATATTGATGTTTATAATTTCATTATTGTATATTTTATTTTAATTCAGTATATTATTTAATAATAATTTTTTTTTTGCTATTGGGCTAAATTTTATGAATTTATTGCCATTTAGGTCCTGTTTGGAAGACCCAGAACCATCAAGGCCCATTTTCCATTTCAACCCGGCCCAAACCCGTGTCCGCACCACGCAGAACAACTCTCTGCGCGACCTGTGAGCTCATTACGGACCGTGCGGAGAGCCGCGCGCTCAGCACTGACCGTGCAGAGAGCCGCGCGCTCAGCATGGACCGTGCAGAGAGGCGTGTGCGTCTTTCTCCTGGACACGGTCCGTGCTAACTCCGCGAGAGCCCCGTGCAGACCCAGCCTCTCTCCGTGAAATTTGGTCCAGTAGCCATCCTTGCGCACGGGTCAGCAACACGCTCCGTGTCTAGGACCCGTGTGCGGAACTTTCTCAAGTCACGGTCCGTGCAACTTATTTCCGCCCCGTGCTCATAATTACTGAAGTATATAAGGCATCTAAAACCCTAGTTTTAGGGGGATGAGAGGCACGACAGAACACTTAAGAACACCCTAGCTGCAAAAGCAAGCAGAGAGAGACAGGATATTCAGAGACATTGTTCTAAGAGAAGATTATTACTGTTTTATTTGTCTATGTTGTTTTGATTAATACAATGTCTGGCTAAGTCTTTATAGAGTTTGGAATCGTGTAGCCAGGATTACTACTTGTTTGGATTCTATTCATTTCAATCTATTTTTATCAATCAATGCTTTAGATTTTGCTTTCTTGTTTGTATTTAGTAAAGGCCTAACTGAATGCATGTATGAGGGTGATTCTGTGACAACGAGAGTTGCACATTTCACTAGCTCATAAAATTTGAATCACTAAGGATCCTTGATCACGAGAGTAGACAAGCCCTTCGGGGAGAAATAGTTTGTTAAAGAACTTAATAAATCTAGGTTATTCATTAGACCACGAGAGTAGGATAAGTTTAACCTAGATATGCCTGAGTGACTTTGACAGAAGCCTCAAGAACTACAGAACAAGCTACCCTTGATTGAGATAAATAGATTGTCTAGATTGAATCTTGTAATCCGAGTAAGTGCCTGGCGATCGAATTCCAAGCTCTAGTTTTTAACCCTGATTTTTCCTTTTAGTAAATTTTATCGTTTTATCTTATCTTTAGCTCAACATTCACCATTAATCATTGATTGTATTCGCTCATAGAATACATAGCCATAACTAGTGCTAGAAATTACTCCTTCCCTGTGGGAACGATACTCTACTTATCATTATATTACTTGTTTGATCCGTACACTTGCGGAAATCACCTGACATATGTGTTAAAGTATAGCTTTTAAATGCTATTTTGATCTTATTTTATGTTTCTAAACAAATGAAAGTCTTCTTTCTTGTCATTTTTATGTCCATTCCATATTTAATATTATTTTCTTGTCTCTACTAATCTTTTCTCTATTCTTATAAATGTTATACTATTATTTTCTATTTCTCTCTCTATTTCTTTTGCATTATTGCATTTTCATCCATTCATGTGTCTTTACACATATCATTTGCTTGATGCATATCACTATCATATGTGTGCTCATTTTTATATCGTATAGATTCATACTTGCATGCTTCTCAGCTTGCATAACTTGCATACTTGCATGCTTCCCGAATTTGCATCATTTTGCATGCTTCCTGAATTTGCATCATTTTGCATGCATTTTACTTTGTATGCACCCCAAATTTATTTAATGCTTGTGTGACCATGCATTGCATTAGCAACATCCATTGCATTACATATACCTTTTGTTACCAATCTCAAGATCTCAATCTTAAGCTACTAACTTTACTAACTTTTTTCTAACTTTTATTTTCATTTGCCATTTTGATTATCAATTGATAATGTATATTGTTGTGATATGTCAATTCTCATCATCATCTCAATCTCTTCACTTAACTCTCATTTCTTTTCATTTTTATACCTTATTGATGTTCTTTTTAATTTGGAATTCAATAATTTGTGTTCTTTACTCCTACCTCTTCTTCTTTATTTATTTGCTTTAATTTGTAATTTTATTATTACATGTCTTTTTGATATTATTTATGCTTTATCTTGTCCATTACATTAATTTTCCATTTATTTTTAAGTTTAAATTGCACTTTATTTGCTGTCAGAAACCAAAAATAAACCAGAAATATACCAAAAATAAACAAAAACTGTTTTTGTTCTTTTATTGGGTAGATAATCTTTTATTTCTTTTGATTAATTAAATGGTATCTATTGCATCTATTTTTTAAATTCCATTTCAATAAATAAATCTTTTCATTTACTCACTTTTATTCAAATATGGAATTTTACATCTTCTTTAATAAAGATTAAACATTTTCATTATTTTTCATTTTCATACTTTATTTATAAGCACTTTGCTAATAAATATTGTGCTTTTATGTCATATTTGTGATGTTTTTATTTTTGTTGATCACAAAAACCATCCAAATGCAAGGATATGCATCAAAAATTTTTTTAATTTTCTAATTTTTCAAATAAAATGATTTAATTATGTGATCAATAATTCATGATGTGGAAATATCCATCCAAGGTGTGAAATTCACATTCTGGGGCCTAACTTGATGGAAACTCATGTTGTGAATTAATGGCTCATGTAATTAATCAAACGATAATTTTAAATGCTTTTCTAAAATCCTTTTTTATTTAGAATCTGTTTTTAAACATTTTTCATTTATTTTGACTTTTTAAGCTAAATTCATTTTAAAGCATTTTATTATCTTTATTTTGGTTTTTAAATTCATTTTTTTCATTTTTCAAATAAAATATTTTATTGCCCCGAAATTCAAAATATGGAGCACTCATGGAGAGGATATTTGCGAAATATGTTAGTCATTCTCAACTCCCTTCCCTCTAATTTATTTTAATTAATTTCCTTTATTACTTTTTATTGCTTTTATTTCTTATATTTCATTATTTAGCATGCATCTATTTGTTCATAACATGACTTTGCCATAATTGCCATGCCCTGGATTAATTGTTTGCCTTTTTTATTGCTTTTTTTGCTTGATGTTATCATATATTATGTCATGCTTGTATGATATTGCCATGACATATAGATTTACCATGTTTACATACTTTTCATGTTTATAATTCTATGCTATGTTCATACCATGTATGCCATGTTATGTACATTAGTTTAGCCTTTATCATGATCGTGCATCATTACCATATTCATGCATCATTATTTATTCAATCATATTATTATGTGCTTGTGTGTATATATTGTGCTTGCATTTGCATGTAGATGTTGATGTATAATAGTACATAATTCTTGAGAGCACTGTACACAAAGTAAGGCTGGCAATGCTTAACATTTAGGCTGTATGGACATGCCTCAAACAAAAGAGGCTAATCTTACTGACATTAAAATTCGAGCCCAATGCTTTATCCAATGGGCGAATGCAGTTCCTAACAAAGGATCCGAGTTTGCCTAAGTCCTTAAGATGGACAATTTCTTGAGTGATATCGAGTGGCGACTCCTTTTTTCTCCTGCTTGAGTGAAGGCTTATAAATGCGTTTATGCCATCCCTAAGCTCTTTCAGTACTCCCCTCACTACCCTCTATTTTCCGGTAATAAGGAAAAAGGGTCAGTGATCTAAAAAATGTCGAGTCAGGCCTGCTGGCATCAATAGTGGCGAATACACTAGGGATTGAGATCTTGATCCCAAAATTTGTACTTTGCTTCCAATTATATATACTATTATAGACCAACCTATATCACAACGCTTTTTAAACGTGCACAAGCCTAATCACCCTGATGGTGTTAAATTATGATTCACCATGACTCCACTTAACTCATGGCTTGATTAGTTTGACATTGTCACCTTTAGCCTTAACTCTATTCGAGAGATACTATCGGGTTCATCTGACCAGAGTCTATAACCCAAGTTCGAAAGTGGGTAGTTTTCTCTCGAGTTTGCAAAAGATGTTGAGCCCTTTTGACCTTAGCCTATAACTCAAGTCTATAATGGAGGGTATCTCGGTAAAGGAACCTTTGGCCTCTTACCTTGACTAACCCATGTAGTGGCCTTAGAAACATCCATTAGGATCACACCTTATCTTACATGCGTTTACTGATTTGTTTCTATATGTTGTATTTTATTTAAACTGAGTTCTTATTGACATATATATCTTATAATGTGCTAACTACAATCAAGTTAACCTAATTTAGACTTTATATACCCATTTGAACTTAAAAGGTCCAAGCGAACCTAGTCAGTCTATCATGACACATTTATTATATACTGTTGTTTCTTATGACCTAAAATGGTATACACCATTTAGGTCATATGTCTCAAACATTATGACTCTTATAGTTATGATAGCTTAGCTAATTTGCTAAAACCTTAAGGTCCTTATAGGTATGTCTTGTCTAAAAGGACTAAATTGAGATATCTTAATAACCTAACTGTAGATGTGGGGATACTACATCCGTAAAATTATTTTGATATCCCATATTTTTTTAACTTGATCCTAATCAAAGTATTATATATATATATATATATATATATATATATATTACCATTGGTCCTTTAATATCTTAACCCAATTAATCCATTGGAGCAGTAATTTTAAGCTCTATATATATCCAAATAAACTAGTTTGGAACTTATTATGATACAATTCAATGTCCATAATAAGCTAATATGTTGTTTAAATCTATGATTTATTTAGATATATAAGGATTAAAACCTATAGTTTATTATGTCTTAATGACCAAATGTGGTTATCCCGATATCACAACTATACTCCGAAAGATTATTCAGTTTAAAATATTCAAGTACCATGAAACTCTATCCAAATCAAACCATGCATGTAAACATAAATCATCATTATTTGTTAATTTTTCATTTTTGAGAGTCACGAGCCGGTTCATCCCCATATGATGTTTTAGTAAGCCCTCCTAGGAAAGAAATTGAACGACCGCCTGTGTGGGAGAGATAAGGTTGGAAGGGAATCTATATGCTCTTATGTGTCTTATTTATAGCTTTTTACATTGCATATGCATTCATTCATTCATGCATACATACATTCATGCATTATCATAATGCATGGATACATGCTGATACATGTACAATGATCATAGGTAATCCCTGAAGTGCCTCAACACTGCAGTTTGGTTGGAGGACAGAAAAAGGTACATTAGTTAAGTTTATTATGGAAAGCTCATCATAGCCAGTTAGAATGGAAGAAGTTGACAAGTTGGTTAATGAGAAAGTGAATGAGTACATTCAAACTAATCTAGGTCAGTTACTACAAGCTGCTAAGGAAATTGAAAGACCTTCCTATAGGACAATGCCACCTCCACCACATCAAGGTGAAACTCATGAAGAGGAAGTTGTTGTGGTTGATGCTCCTACAGTCACTCCGGGGAGGAACACGGGATCAGTGCATTTATAGCATTGAGGCACACAGGCTAATGGTTACCATCTACTGGATTTTTGTTTGTTATTATTTGCTAGAGGGTCTCCCTGAATAGGCCTTGTAAATTGGAGTAACAACCCAACTTGAATCGTGAAGAAGTGAATTAAAAATCTACTTCCATAACCAGAGAATCTGAGTTCTTAGGGTAGGAGTAACTTAATCTGTTTCTTATTATTCACCATGCTCATTTATGCACTACTTCACCATACTTTCGGCATTTTACCACACTTGATCATTAGTCAGCTTAGATTGGAAATAAAGTGCGAGATAATTAGATTGGCGAGCATTCATCACATAATAAATGAATAAGCAAGCAAGTAAGCTAGTAAGCATATAGCACGTAGCACGCAGCATACAAGCATGCAAGAAACAATTAAAATAAACAAGCAAATAAGCAAAATAAAAAACAGAAAAAAGGGTTAAAGATTACAACCTATTGAAAAAGCCTATTCTATTAAATACATCAAAAATATAAAAAAAGGGGGATTGGGATTAAGGATTGCATTGTCTGGAAAAAAAGCATGTTCTATTAATTACATTAAAATGGGGAAAAAGAAATAAAATAAAATCTATTCTAATAATCCTACAAAACAAAGGTTAGCTTTCATGCACATGCAAGCACACATCACATTTAGGACAATTCCATATATTTCATTTATAATTAGAATAATAAATAATTAAACACATTGGCGAACAACTACGCTAATGGATGTATGATGCAAGATTTTGAAATTTGGGTACTTTAGTATGAAGTCACCATTTTTATTATGAAGATAAGATTTTTATGATGATGTAAATATAGAGAAATTAAAATGGAAAAGTGCAAGTAAAATGATAAAAGTGATAAAGATGTCATTCTCACCATAAAATATTATCTTTATGATGGAAGTAATAAATTTATCAAAGAATATAATAAAAATGACAAGCACAATAAATACAAAATAAAAATAATAACAATGCAAATGGGATAATAAAAAAGAAGATAAAAATATTATTATCACCATAAAGATGGGAACTTTATGATAAGAATGATAAATTTATCAAGGAAAGCAATAAAAATAATAAAAATACAATTAATATAATTAAAAATAATAAAATGCAGAATTAAAAAATATTAAAATGGTAAGGATGTCATTTCCACCATAAAAATATCTACTTTAAGATAGAAATGATAATTTTACCCCATAAAGGCATAAAGGCAATAAAAGTCACAAAAATGTAACTAAAATGATAAAAATATGGAAATATTAATATAAATAAATAAAAATACAGAAATGAGTAAATTAAAATGAAGAAGATGATATTTCTACCATAAAAATGTAAGCTTTATGATGAAAATGTCAAATTTACCATAAAAGACAGAAATAAAAATATTAAAATCATAAAAATTGTATTTTTATCGTAAAAATATGAACTTTATGATAAAAATACCAAATTTACCATAAAAAACATAAATATGATAAAAAATGGGGAAAATGTAATAAAAATAATAAAAATTCTGGA
>CATIWM010281980.1:0-10901 GCA_949671775.1 Mallotus repandus
CACTGGCTTAGTTAGTAAGTTGCTTAGCTCACACCCTTTCATTTTCTATGGGACGCCAAATCCAAAGAAACAAAAAGAAAAGAAAAGAAAAGGAAAGAAACTTCTGTCTTTCGCAGAGCCTCTCAAAATTCAACGAAATTGTCTTACTTAGGTACTAATTGACTGTAACTCATAACTGATAACTGCAAATAATGGCGGATGAGAAAGAAGAATCAACCTCCGTCCCACTTAGCCGCTCCGAAAATGCCTGCGAGGATCCCGAGGATCCTGCCAAATCTCCCCCTTCCTCCTCCAATTCCTCCACTCGTGAGGTTAGCTTTGAAATCTCTACCCTTCATTTATATCTCTCTCTCTCTCTCTCTCTCTCTCTATATATATATATATATATATGAAGTAAATTTGCTTGAATATTTTTATTTTCCTTGATTTGGCAATTCATGGATCTACTGTATCTATCCTTATATCGCCATTCCCATTATAAATTGATTCTGTTTTTTTTATTACACGTATTGTCGATTCAATTTTATGTGAATTTGGTGGAAAAATTATGATTTGTAGATTCAATGAGCAATTTGAGTGATTTAGGATTTGGCATTTTTTTAATCACAAAAAAATGATTGTAAATACTTGAAAATCAAATGAGATATTATAAGCAAGGATTGGATTAGATGAGGTAATTGTTTTGGTTATAATTATAAGCAGAATGATGAGAGATTGGTAAAATTTTTTGAGAGAAAAAAATGTGTTAATTAGAACAATGAGGATTAGATAGGTAGTTATTAATTACCATTATTTATAATAATATTCTATGCAAGCTATCAAAATGGGATTAATAAAGGTATCGGTGAATATTTTTTATGGGATTTGCAGAGGGATGGTATTTGAATAAGGTTTTGTTATAGAAATCTATTGACTAATTAAATTCCTCCACAAGAAAATCTATTACTATAATCAAAAGCTCGTTGTCTGAAGATTCAGTAGGGAAATGGTTGTGTGATTATATAACTTGACAAAATATTATATCTGTTAGTGACCAACTCATAATGTGTAAGTTTGATTCTCTAAGTGTTTGAATAGACCCAAAAGGTTTTTGTCTAACCAGTTGCTACTCTATAAACTGATATCTATATAACACCAAGTTATGATGTGATGAAAGTTTGGGCAAGTGGTTGATTTATGTCTTGTAAACTGTCGGAGTTAATGCCTTGATCATAGCCATTCACTTAAATTAGACCCAGTGGGAAGCTTATGGCCATGAAAGTTCCAATTCTGAAATGCATCTTCTAACCTCTTTTCGTAGAAGCTCACAAAATGGTGCTTTTTCTGGAAATCAATTTAAAACACAACGCCAAATAGCTTAGGGGTGTTTGCCTCAAGGACTGTTGAAGCAGCTACATAATGTTACGGCAATAGTGCCTCTGGCTGAATCCTTGTCCCACGTACATATGGAAATTTACTTTGATTCAAATGTCGAAACGAGAATAAAACAATTTAGCAATCTGCATGAACGCTTTGAGATGACATTAGTTTTCATCTTGCTTCTTGGTACTTCATATGTAAAATGTTCAAGCTTGATTTCTTAAATCTGCAAACTTCTGAGGTTTATATAAAAGATGTTTTTCATGCATAACATTCCTGTTTTATTCATATTGCTCAGGCTTGCTGTTTTGTTCTCCAAAGTTGGGTGTCAAAGAAGTTCATGACTGGATGGTATAAAGTGCAACTATTACTTATGTTTCAAACATCTTGATCTTTCAAGCCTAACACTTTGTTGGATTGTGAAATCACAGTGTCGTACTTTTCCCCATTGCTGTGACATTCTTTATTACATGGTGGCTTATTCAGTTTGTTGACGGTTTCTTTAGTCCAATTTATGAACGGCTTGGTATTGACATATTTGGTAAGATATTTTTTTTCCCAAATATCTTAACATTATATTATATTGCAGCATAGCTTCATTTGCATGAGCCACCAATGTAGGATCAAAGGTATGGAGCATAGTCAGGCGTGCCTGAGGCGCAAGGCGCAGGCCTAGGCGCCTCAGAGCCTGCAAGGCGAGGCACTTCACTAAGGCGCGTGCCGTAGGGCCTGGGCGTGCGCCTTGGGCGAGGCGCACCTTCAGTGAAATTGCTGGTAAAATGTTTATTTTTGAGTTGGGCTGGGCCTGAGCCTAACTTATTTTATTAGCCTTGTTAGTTAAAAGAGCCTTGTTAGTTAAAATTAGGGTTTTTAGAAAGGAAGAAAAGAAGAATTTGGGACAGCAGCTTTGATGATTCATCCGAAAAAAAAAAAAACTGAAGAAGAATTGAAGAAGTTGGACAGCAGCTCTCTCGGCTTGATCTCCCTCTAAGGGGCACAACTCCTATTTTCTTTTTATCTCTTTCTCCCTCACTTTCAAACTTTCTTTTCTATTCTCATCTAAACATCTCCATGCATAATTTTTTTCGTTTTTTAATGTAAATTAAATTAATTTCCTACTCTTTTTTTTTTTCTAGTTATACAACTATTTTTGCTTTTCTGTTTTAACATCTTTAGAATGTAGCAATCTTTTTTTTTTGGAATTATAGTAATTTGTTTTAACATCTTAAATTTTAGAATGTAAATTAAATTAATTCATGAAGAAGTGGACATTTAAGTTAAATGTAATAATCTGTTTTAACATTAATGTAGTAATGTAAATTAAATTAAATTAATGTAGTAATCTGTTTTTTTTTTTTTGCGCCTCACTTCGAGTGCGCTTGTGCCTTGCGCCTAGTCTCCAAGACCCCTTTGCGCCTTTCGCCTTTAATAACTATGGTATGGAGGGGTCATAGTTGATCTACGATAGAATAAGTATGAAATTTTGTGTGTTTGTTGGGGTGTTGGGGGGTGTGTATATGTGGTGGGGGTGATGGGGAGGGGGGCATTGTATTTTTCATAACTTATAAAAAGTTTAAGGTCATTTTTGAGGGACCCTTCAATAGAGATCCACCCCCCCCGATTTGTCCCAAACCACATAACTTAACTCTCTAACCGTGTATGGGAATTGATTACGAAGGGTAAATGGAGGTAATTGGAAGTTAAACATATGCTTCCAGTAACTTCCTAGTACTTATTCTTCTTAATACTCATTTCAGGGGTTAGATGATGTAAGATAAAAATTTTAAATAATTCATGGCTTAGTAATACTAGAGTCGTCTCTAGGGCTAAGAGATCTCAATTTCTAACTTTAGTTTGAGCCCAATTAACAAAAATATATATATACATATATATATATATATAATTTTTTCTGATTTACTTCCTATATTTCTTAAACTCACAAATGAAGTATAGTTAGTGACCATTGCACTTCATTCATTTTTCTTCATTGACCTTCTTTACTAACTTCCCTTTCCTTTTCTTGTAAAACTTCAATGCTTAGAGATGGAAAATAGTGGAATAGATTAGTAAATCTACAAATTATTAATGAAGAATATGGGTGTTTGGGAATTGGTCATCACAAAGAGAAAACAGTGGAACTATTTGTGGCATTCTGCAAAGTTCTTTTTTTTTTTTTTTCCTTTGACAGCATAACTCTTTTCAAAATGCCCTCAATCATGGTTTTGAGGGTTGCTCGAGCATGAACCTTTGAAGAAGAGAGACTTCATAATACCAGGACCAAGAACAATCTCAAATGTCTTCTTTAAAACTTTTAGCTGAAAGACTGTGAATGTGATGGCTAGAGGAATCTACAGAAACTGTTTTGTCAGCCCCATTCTTACTAAATTACAACTTACAACTCCTGACCTCTTTGCTTTTAGACAATAAAAAATGGTGTAGTAATATTGAGCAATCTATAACTTACAGTTACAGAACTGAAATTTGCACTATCTAAATTACAGAACTGAAATTTGCACTATCTATATATTTAATTATAAGAAATTCATGTACAACGCATAACATAATGCAGACGTTGCATTTATGGGGCCTGCAGCCTGAAGAATATGTTGTGAAACACTGCCTGTTTTGCTTTTTGTTTCCCGTGATGTTTATTCTAATAAAATCTGAACAGTGAAGACTTTTAAGAGTTTGATTTCTTATGAAACATGTAGTAGTAAATAAGTTAAAATCCTTTTGTCAGTTTCATGCATAGCATGCTATGTTATTTATAAGTGATTTATCATGAACTCATTCTATGACAAGAAGTTGAAAGTAGTCACTGTTTGAAAACCAAGCAGATTGATTTGGAAACTAGATAGGTCACTTATTGGAATTCAAAAAAATTAAATTAAATTTTTTTGTACGAATGTTCTGGCATTTTTCCTTTGCTCATCAGGTCTGTAAACATAGACTAGAGGGAATGTGCCGAATCATGTAATCCTCATTTTTGCAATATTCAGCATTGATATGAAAAAGGAAGGAAAATGGTGGAGCCTGGATGTTGATTAGTAGCCTGGAGTACTTATCTTCTGTATGCCCAGATATTAAATTTTATGATATTATTTGAAACAATTATCATATAGTGGCTATGAAAGTAGTTGCATAAAAAAAACCTTTCTCCTCCATAGCTTTTTATTCAGAAATATTTGGGTTCTAGATGGTTATAAATGTTTATTTTGCCTCTGAAAATGATTTGGTCTGTCATGCAGGACTTGGATTTGTGACATCTCTGGTGTTTGTGTTCTTTGTTGGCATTTTTGTTTCATCATGGATAGGCTCCACTGTTTTCTCGCTTGGGGAATGGATCATAAAGCGAATGCCATTTATCAAGCACTTATATTCAGCTTCCAAACAAATTAGTGCTGCAATTTCTCCAGGTATTAGACATTCATTTACTTATAAAGGGATCTGGAAATGCAAGCTTGGTAATTTCTGCTACAGTGTCAGGCAATAGTAATGTTTTATTTTTTCATGGGTGCTACCAAGGGCCAGTGGATTTAACACACTTTGATTTTGTGAGCTAACAAGATCTTTTACTCCATTTTTTTTATTTATGCACTAAATGTGCTAGCATTTTCTTATGCAATTAATGGTGAATGATGATTTAGTTGGGTGAACGAGCTTTTAACTTCCTGATAGAATTTGGAATTTTAAAATAGGACTGCAATGATTGGCATGGAGGACTGTTTTGCTGTTCAAATTCTTGTGTTCTTCAATTATTTAATTTTTTTAAAGGAAATTCCTTATCATTACTTGACTTTTTATTTTGTGGAAATTCTGTATATTCAAGGTTACATATATCCTGATGACATGGTCATTTTTCAGAGCAACCACAATGAATATGGATGCCTGAAACTGATATTGATATTTATTTCTCTCCCATAGATCAGAATACTACAGCATTCAAAGAGGTTGCAATTATTCGCCATCCTCGTGTTGGTGAATATGCATTTGGTTTTATCACATCAACAGTCATCCTTCAGGTACTTTTGGGATTATGATGTGTATTCTCTAGCAAAGATTTTTTTCTAAAACTTTATGTATGAACCACTTCTTGGAATTATATTCTCTGTTTACTTACCATTATTTGTGAATGTGAATCAATCTATTGCTGATTTGAATTACTGTTAATTTTACATGCCAAAGTTGCTCTACATTAACATCATATTTAAGAATCCCCTTTTCCAAAAAAAACAAAATGGGTTTAGGTACTTACATTTTCCTTTCCTTATTCAAAAGGACAGACTTAAAATACCCTAGTTTGCCATTCAAGCATGACTAAATCAAGTCAGATGGAAAATTCGTTGTGGAATTGACTTGCACATTTATTTCTACACCCTTTCTTGCAAATATGTCCCGGGGATGTCACTAATGATGTTTAACACTATTTGAAAATAATGTATATCTTTCTTTCTGTATATCTTCTGTATCATTGTTTAAGAATTGAAAGCCATTTACTCTAGGTATTTTCTAGAATTAAATCTGTGTTGGTCAGTTTTAAAAAAATGATTGTTTTTACTGTAAACATGTTGGGAGTGTTTCAGAATTCTAGTTCCTTTTTTCTTATCTGAGTAGTTTTTTAGATTTTTCATCGATTTGCTTTTTTCCTAACATGGTGACATTGAGTGAATTCACCTTGGCAGTAGAAACAGAATAGATATGTCTTTTTTATTTTTTTTCCTCGAAACATTAATCTATCTATATATATATATATAAAATGTTGAGCCCAAAAATTTGACAAGTGTCTAACTTCATATTTGTGTATTCCCTCCAAAAACTAATGTGTCAAACCATTAAAAATCGTAATTTTTATTAAAAAATATTTATTATAGTTTTTTAGTATTATTTTTTAATTAAAACACTAATATACATATTCCAATACTATTCAAATTCTAAAAGTTTTTTATATAATACGTATTTTTTATCCTAAATCACTCAATCATTTTTCCTAAACGATTAGAAATTCTATTTTTAAAAATTTTCTTAACTAAAATACTATTATACATACTCCAATAGTAATTTAATAATTAAAATTAATGTAATATATTTTATTTTTTATTTATTTAGTTACCTTTTCCTTTTTATAAAAATTCTTACTTTAAAATACATATATTTTGTTCTATTTAAAACACTTTAATTATACTACATCTAAAACACTATTCTTTTTTTTTTCATTAGGAATTATGTCTTTTATTCTAATTAAAACATCCACCTTTTATTCAGTTAAAAACACATTTTTCTTTTTATTTAAGGTAAGTAAAAATGTGTAACTTATCAATTATTTTCTATTTTTCTTTTATTTTATTTATTCAGTTATTATTGCTACTATACATATTAAATATATATATATATATATATATATGTACTTTTTATAAAAAATTATTAAATAAAATTGTCATAATAACTTTTTAAACTTTCACTTTTATATTTGATTGATTTGTAGTTTTTAATTTAGTAAAATTACTTAATAATTATATCAAAATGTGCATATCATCTAAAGTCTGCGCAATGCGCGGATTGACGACTAATTCGTTGTAATTTGATGCAAAAAAAGAGTATCTAGTGGCGTTTGATTTGAGCCTGCTATGCCTTCTCATGCTGCCTTGTCAATAATAAGAAAAGACGACCAATAATATTGTTGATATTGTAAATTCATTTCTTCTCGTAGTCATTTTTTCTTTGTTTTCTGCACTCAGTTGCTACTTTATGTGTCAGCACTATGTATCCATATCTACCCTTTCCTTCTTTAATTTTACCACATTATGTCTGCCATTTATCATCTGTTTTCATTTTCTTAAGTTAATGGGGACCAGGTACTTCAAGCATTGTTCCTGATTGAACACAAACATTTTTCATTTACACAGTGCTTGTCAAGGGGTGAAACTGTGGGAAAGGGAAATGGAAGAGAACCATTTTCTCTTGTTTGGGGAAAGGGTGAAAGTGGTTGGGAGGTAAAGAAACTTGGGGGAATTCTAGAATAAATGCAGTGTGTATTTTGGGTGTGAAATCCCTATGGCTCTACATCTAGGAGAGAAAATTTTCCCACCTATTGACCTTCTCTCTTTTCATTTACTTTATTCTTACATCTTTCACAAATAATAGCTTATTGTTTCTGTCACTTTCACTCTTACGTTGCATAACTTTATCTTTGAGGTTGATAACACTGTCATTATGATGTTCTTGCATGTCTTATTCGAGTATGAGAAGTAATTTTCTCTGGTTGCATCGTGCATTATTGAATCGTTCCCACTTGCACCATTTGGTATTCATCAGGTTAAGTGAGTTCTATTACTTGTATATTTGTTGCCTGATATACTTCTATCTTGTTGGTGGTGACTGATTATTCCATCATGTTTATGTTAATTCTGATAATTTTGATGTGGTTTACATGAAAATCTTAGTTGAAATTTTTTCTGTTCTTTTTACTAAATCCCTTAATTTTTCTTTTGGGTTTTCTTTCTTGGTTATTGACTACAGAAAGAGAATGAAGATGAAGAGTTATGTAGTGTTTTTGTCCCAACAAACCATCTATACATTGGTGATATATTTCTTGTTAACTCCAAGGACATCATAAGACCAAATCTGTCAATTCGAGAAGGCATAGGTATGCTTGTGTTTTTTATATTAGTCATTTCTCACGTTCTAGTGGAATGCAGCTTGTATTTAACGCAGCATACTTCTTTTTTTTTTTAAACTTTTTGATTAAATGTTCATAATTTTGCCCCTTACAATTAAATGATGTGACTTTTAGAACAAAAGATTGCAATTATGCACCTTTTCTGACATTGTTACATATGATCATCCTAAGGGGGGGTAAGTATAAACAAAATTGTCAGCAGTGAATGTTATATCTTGTATGGTTTAAGCTGCCACTAGTGCTGCTGGATATAGACTGGGCAGTCATTTGGGATCCAAAAGCTATAGAAATCAGTTTTAATGAAGCTGAAGCAGTAGTCATGCATAAGAATGTTAAGTAATTCTAATTCATAGACAAAGGTTGAATGCAGATGTATTTGAAATTTTGAATCATAAACTAGATACACTGCTTTAATTTGATATCCATCTAATCCTTGCTCTTAAGATTGTGTTTGGTATCGCGGTTAATGAATGGGAATGAGAACTTTACAACTGTAAAATCTATAACTGAATGTTTTATTTTCCTTCAAATAAAAACACAATAGACACTTGGAGGCATATGTTACATTTTATTTTCTTTGTGAACCTTATCCAATGGTTAGTTTCTTTAAATACAGTATATTCTAATTTTCTAGCGTACCATGAACTTAAAAAAACCAAAATTTATATACTTTATTATCAAAAGATTATGACAACCTAAAGTTGTTCAGTTTTTATTAAAATGAGCAACTGAAGAAATACAAATTAGCTTCTCTTAAATGAGTTTGGTTCTGAGCTCTTTTCTGAGAGCACCTTGTGACAAGGGAATTTATGGTTTTTTTTTAGTTAGTTGAATATATTATTATTATTTCATGCATTGTTCGAAATGGTGCAGAGATCATTGTTTCTGGAGGCATGACAATGCCACAAATGATCACTCCCGTCGAACGGATTGCTCGACAAAGTGAAAGAATTCCATTGAACAGGATTGTATAATGGCATTGGATCAGTCACCAAGTGGTTTCCCTCAAATCCTACTGCAAATATGGAAGAGATTCGTACCACAAGACCCTCAAGTGATTTGGTTGCCTTTATAGTAGTGAGACTTAAAAAAAAAAAAAAAGGAATCATCGTGTACCCTGTCATTCTTGTATTTTCCATCATATTCTTTCTGTCGTCATCTTTGATGGAGGCCTGACCAGACAGATTTTTAATAATCTTTATCACAATTATTATATAATGTACATATACCCGTCACAGCCAGGAAAGATTATGGTAGTTTCTTCTATTACTTCAGTTTTATGTTCATCAATTCTTTTAACATGAACTTGTTTAAGTTTTTCTATATGCTCTTTCGAAGGCATTGTAAGACAAAGCCCCAGCTTTTACTTAAGGGGGGCAAATTGTATGCAGCGGAAATATTTGGGGGAAAAAAAAGGAAGGTCTTGATTAGTTTTGCTGAAGTTATTAGAAGCCTTGATAAACTTTCTGATAATTAATCAAACTTGAGGGGCCCTGCAACTTATTGTCGTGATCTAGATTGGGGCAGGTGAGATGAATTTTCTGATCATAGAATTGCCCAGACTTAATAGGTTATGCTCATATTTGTACCTTCTATTGTTTGTGATAGATTTATACTGCGAATTTTTGTAAAACGATTATTATTATTATTATTATATATTTGAGGCCCCTTGTATTTGGCATATTTTGTTAGTTTGATATCTCAAATTATAATTTTACCATTTTAACACTTAAACTTGTCAAAAATACATTAATATACACTAATTTAATGATATAATATGTCTACTACCCCTGTACTTATTATTTTTTGTCAGTTTGACACATCTATTTACAATTTTTGGTCATTCAAATCCTAGTGTTGTGGCACATACTGATTTGTTATTCTATACCATGTGTGCTGACAGGGTTTCAAAATTACATTTTAGGCGAGTTCAAGTGTTAAAATGGTAAAACTATAAGTTGAGGTGTCAAATTGACAAAAAGTAATAAGTACAGGGGGTCATAGATATATTATACCTTATTATTATTATTACAGTGGTACGACATAGACAGAGATTCAATCTTGCACACAATCTTAGCTATTAGGTTATTAGGTTAAGTGGCCAACTATTACTAATTCGTTTTCTTGAAGCTAAATATACAATTGATGAACTCACAATGGCATAATATATCTTCCTTACTTGGTTAGTTTAACATCTCAATTTATAGGCTTGTCATTTTAATGGGTAAATTCTATGAACGATACTAAAACTTTGCACTCGATTATAAAATGGTACCATTGCTTCAATTTGCATCTTTTTGGTACTAAAATATCGATTTTAGTTGCACTGGGAAGTCCTAAACACACAATCATGCCAATTTTGATAATGTGGCAACCAGAGATGTCCCGTTAGCAGCCATATCATATGACACATCAGCAATAAAAAATAAAAAATGAAAAATGAAAAAAAGCTTAAGTTAATGATGTTGCTTGTTCAAAATTGGATCATTTCAAAATTCTCTCAACTGTTCCAAAAAGTAAAACATCAAACAAGTTACAGCAGTTTGCCGATGTAGTATATGATATGACTGTTGATGGGGCATTTCTGGTTGCCACGTTATCAAATTTGGCCTGATTGTGTTTTTGAGACTTCCCGATGCACTAAAATTGATGTTTTGGTACCAAAAGATACAAATTGAAGTAATGGTACCATTTTGTAATTGAGTGTAAAGTTTTGGTACTATCCAGAGAATTTACCCTCATTTTAATATTTAAACTTGCCAAAAAATGTACTAATCTAATGATATAATATATCTGAAACTCCTTGAACTTGTCACTTTTTGTTAGTATGACAGATCTACTTTGCAGTTTTGGTCATTAAACTCTT
>CATIWM010281989.1:0-11754 GCA_949671775.1 Mallotus repandus
ACTCACTCTTCTTTCCTACAAGTTTAAAACTTCTTTTTAAGCACTAATCAAGGCTAAAAACATGTAATAAACACAAAAACAACAAATAACAATACTTAGAAATAAAAATAACAAATACATAATCAAATAAACAAAAAAACATAACAAAAACTATATGAAAATAACACCAAACTATACTAAATAGCTATGCATATTTGCATTATATCACTTAATTTTCCCCTTCAAAATTAACACATCACATCCCAGCAATTAAGACATTTTAGAATTGAAAAATACAAAAGAAATTATATTTGGTCACATCATAAAAATGCTTCGATTGCATTTCACCTTCTCATCCATAAAATCAAAACAACAGGTAAAAACAACCTAATTCCAATAAAAACATAACTAAACACACCCTAATCATGCATTAATGTATCTTAAAAATGCCTACAACTGATAAACAATCAAATACCCTCACACTTAGCTCTTTGCTTGTCATCAAGCCAACATATGAGAACACCTATCCTCTCAATGAATTTAACACATTGACAAACTTTCACTTGTCCATTCCCCATAATCTTTAGTTAATACAAAGCTTATAACTTAAAATTAAATTGATATAAAAAGCAAACTTAACCGTTGAATTCTTCAAAATTTATAAATTGACAATCAAGAAAAACAAAAGCAAGTGATACTACTCACTCAACCCTTAGCAACACCTAAATTCTAACACATGAAAGATAGCCACACAACTTTTTTCGTGCGAGTGCATTTAATGCTCCTTCTCATAAATTTTTTTTAATATTCTCTCTGGCAAGTCTTCTCACTTTTAGTAATCCCTTGCCTTTCCCGCACTACCAAGCTTGGATACTGCTAAGTGGGTCCTTTGGATACTCTTACTCTATTTAGAGCACTGGAGTAGATTTAGAGCATAAGAGCATTGTAATTTAAATATAGCTCCTAATTAAAAGAGAGATTTTTTTTTTCAATGAAGCTACCATTCTATATCCTAGACTCAAAGATCATCGAAGAATTAAAAATTTAGTATCACTTACAAGTATTTTTCTTAACTATCAACTCATACATTTCAGTCATTCAAAGGCAAGTAAGCATTAAGTTCATTAAATTTTTAAAAGTCCTTAACCATAAATTATCAACCTAACTAAATAATCACAAATTAAGCATTAACAAAAGATTATGAAACATTTACAAGAAAATCACATTCAATGTGCTCTACTCATCATAAGGATATGTTGCAAAAATTTAAATTTGTATATGCTAACATGCAAACAAGTATAATACTAAAATTTAGATTAATATATAAAATAAATAAATAAAAATAAAATAAACTAAAAATAAAATACATGCAAATGTACTCCCCACACTTAATCTTCACATTAACCTCAATGTGAAAACTAAGCAAGAAACACAAAGACACAAGCACAAAAATGAGAAGAAAAATAAAATAATAATAATAATGATAAGGTGAACAAGAAACTCCCTATTGTGGCAAACGAGGTGATGAAGAAGAATAGAAGAATGGAGATGAAGAATTAATGGCCCACTTCCTATAACAAAGAAATAAAAAAAAATTAATAGCATAAGTGACCAAATGAAAGGAAAAGAAATAAGTAGTAAGCAAAGGTCGAAAGAAAAGAAGAGAAGACCAAATAAATGAGAAATGTTCATGTTTTGTAAAAAAAAAATCCAAGTCATGCATGCAAAGTGAAAACCAACGTAACAATTCTAACTCATGCATGCCATATATATATAATTTTTTCTCTTTTTTTCTATTTTTTATTATTTTCTTTTACTTTTTTTTCTTTGGTTTAATTACAATGCCAAAATTAATTCAATTAAGAAAAAAATAATGTAAACATGCTAAAAGCGATGAGCACATAAATTAAAACACGTGTGTGCAATTAAAAGCAAATGTGCCTACAAACGCAACTAACACAAAGAAAACATCAAACACAAAAAAAAAAAAATCAAAGCATGAAAGAAAAGAAAAAAATGGGAAATAAGACAAAAATTTATATAAGAGATAAAGAAAATATTATAGTTCTAAGTTAAGGTCGTTAGCTTGACCCTTGTGCATTTCACTGTGGATAAAGTAACTTGAGAGACTCCCGAACGTTGGGCATCAATCCTCGAAGATAAATCTTGCACCTTTGCCCATTGACCTTGAATGTCTCTCCTTTGGTGTTTTGCAACTCTAACTGATGCGGACTAGATTGCATTGGAGTTTATGGATGAGTTTGACAAAAGGCAAGTGTGCAATTGAGCTTTATATGGCTCTAACTTTTGGGCCTGATTGATCCATGGGGCTCACAATGTGTCAAAACGAAGCCAACTCAAAGGCCTATGACTTATGCTATAAGCTATACCTGTAACATGACAGCTTCAGGCCCAAGATCCATTGTTTAGGGCTTCAAATTTTAGTTTGGACTTTTATGTTTATTTTTAGGGTTTTTTTTTTGTCTTTTGCACTTTTCAGCTAAGGTTTTTCCTAAACAGTATTTATTTGTCACTTTCATATGATTTAAGGCAGCTTTTTTTTATTTGTTAAATCAAATTTCTATTTTTTCCCAAGTTCGCATTCTCATTCCTTGATTTTTTGTTTAAAAAAAATGGCATGTAGGAGGCATTACCGTGTTGAAGAAGTTTATGAGTGTGATTTGGATCAGTGGATCGATTAGTGTGTGGAAGAGTGAGTTGAACAGATTATAGGGTGGATTATAGAGCAGATGATTGAAAGTATGGTTGCCTTAATGGCCAATCAGAATAGAGTCAATAGTCATCAAAATCACCGTAGGGCACCTGTTGATGAGAGTTTCAATGAGGAAGAGGAGGAGTACGAGGAAGAGGTGTCGTGTAGGCGTAGGAGGGATGCTATAGAGGAGGATCGTAGGCATTGGGAAATGAGAATGTGAACTAAAATTCCAAAATTCCATGGTAGCCTACAACCAGAAGAATTTCTTGATTGGTTAGCTATTGTTGAGGAAATTTTAGAATTCAAAGGGGTACTAGAAAACAAACGTCTGCCTTTGGTGGCAACCAAATTGTGTGGTAAGGCTACTGCATGGTGGCAGCAGTTAAAATTGATTCGCACCAGACTAGGCAAAGAGAAAATCATTACTTGGGAGAAGATGAAGAAACACAAGTGAGCTATATTCATGCCATACAATTTTCAGAGGTTGATGTATCAGCGATTGCAGAACTTGAAATAGGGGCTGAGATCAGTGGATGATTATAGCACTGAGTTTTACTAACTGATTGTAAGAAGTGAAATTCAAGAGACAGAGGACTAGTTGGTGTCGCAATATATTGGGGGTTTGAAGGTAAAAATTCAGGATACTGTGAACATGTTCGATCTTGTCTCTGTTTTTGCTACTCATCAGAGGGCATTAATGGTTGAGAAGTAGTCATTACATGCTACTAATACTATCAAGTGGTGGTGGTGCGAATAACATAATAAGCAGCAGTAGTATGAGGTGCTTCGGGTGTGGGGAACCTAGTTATAGGCAATCCGAATGTAAAAAGAATGCTACCAAAGAAAGCCTTGTTTGTTGAAATAGATGACTATAATGAAGGCGAAGTGGAGATTGAAGGTGAAGCTATGTATGATGAGGAAGTAGCTGATGAAGTGCATTTGGAGGGGGATGTAAGGACTACGTGGATGGTTAGATGTGCTTGTTTAACTCCAAAAGTTGTAAATGAGGATGATTTGTTATAGAGCAACATTTTCCAGTCCACATGTACAATCCAGGATAAGGTATGTTGTTTTGTAATTCATGGTGGCAGTTGTGAAAATATTATGTCTGATGTAGCTATCCAAAAACTTAAAATTCAGATTGAGAAGCATCTTAAGCCCTATAGGCTAGCTTGGCTTAAAAAAAGTGGTGAAGTATTAGTGTCTAAATGTGCGTTGGTGAGTTTTTCAATTGGTCTAAAATATAAAGATACTATTTGGTGTGATATAGTAGCTATGGATGCATTTCATTTGTTGTTGGGTAGGCCTTGGCAGTATGATAGGGATGTCACTCATAATGGGCGAACAAACACATATAGCTTTGTGTTTGATGGGATTAAAATTGTATTGTTTCCAGTAGACTAATGTTGGAGAAGCCTAAATGTAGAGGTAAAGCTCATGCCCTACTGTCTTTGTCCCAATTTGATGAGGAGTTACAAAAATCAAACATAGGGTATATGTTGGTGGGAAAGGAGGTGGTAGATTCAATTACTGTTCCAGAGATTGCGGCTCCACTTATTACAAAATTTAGTGACCTATTTTTTGAGGAGCTACCAGATGGGTTGCCTCCATTACATAATATTCAGCACTACATTAATTTGGTGCTAAGAGCAGCCTTACCTAATAGACCACATTATAGAATGAGCCTTAGTGAGCATGAAGAGTTGTGCAAACAGGTTAAGGAGTTGCTTGTTAAGGGCCATATAAGGGAGAACATGAGTCCATGTGTTGAGCCTGCCTTTTTGACTCTTAAGAAGGACGGGTCATGGCATATGTGTGTGGACAACGGAGCCATCAAAAAATTACTATGAGGTATAGGTTTCCCATTCCTTGTTTAGATGATTTGCTTGACCACATTAGTTGTGTGACTATTTTTACTAAACTTGATTTAAAGAGTGGGTACTATCAGATTCGTGTTAGGCCTGGGGATGAGTGGAAAATAGCGTTTAAGACTATGGAGGGGTTGTATGAGTGGCTTATGATGCCTTTTGTCTTGTCAATACCCCTAGTACTTTTATGTATGTCATGAATCAGTTATTGAGGCCTTTTATTGGTAGATTTGTTGTAGTATATTTTAATGATATTTTGATATATAGTGCTAACCATGAGGAGCACATGCAATATGTTAAAGAGGTTTTTACAATGTTGTGCAGGGAGAAATTTTATGCTGCCATGAAGAAGTATGTGTTTATAGCTCCCAAGGTGCTGCTTTTAGGGTAATGTCAAGAGCTAGTTTGGAGGTTGATGAGGCAAAGGTGTTAGCAGTAAAAGAGTGGCCTAGACCAATGACCTT
Source organism: Mallotus repandus (assembly GCA_949671775.1). Taxonomy (NCBI): domain Eukaryota; kingdom Viridiplantae; phylum Streptophyta; class Magnoliopsida; order Malpighiales; family Euphorbiaceae; genus Mallotus; species Mallotus repandus. Next base: position 5,028 of record CATIWM010281989.1, read on the forward strand.
GACAGAAGTGAGGAGTTTTGATGGCCTTGCATCATTCTATAGGCATTTTATTGCTAATTTCAGCACCATCATGTCTCCAATCACATATTACATGAAATTCAGCAAGCTTAAGTGGACAAATGAAGCAGAGGCAGCCGTTAAGTTGTTTAAAGAGCACCTTACAACTGCACCAATTTTAGTACTACCAGATTTTTCACAGCCCTTTAAGTTACACACAGATGCTTTGAAGGTTGGGATTAAAGCAGTGCTTACTCAAAATAATAGACATGTTGCATTTTTTAGTGAAAAATTATCTAGTTCAAAAATTAATTACATCACTTACGATGTTGAGTTTTATGCAGTAGTGGAGGCAGTGAGGCATTGGAGTCATTATCTGTTTAATAAAGAATTTATTTTGCATACAGATCATGATTATTTGAGGCATTTTCATTAGCAAGATAAAGTTTCACCCCGCCATGCAAGATGGGTAGCTTATTTGGAGCGTTTTACATATGTGGTGAAGCATAAGTCGGGTGTCACTAATCAGGTTGTAGATGCTTTGAGCCGTAGAAGTTTTTTACTGGTTACTATGAGGGTTGAGGTACCTAGTTTTGATTCTTTTTATGATATGCTTGCTACTAACCATTGTTTTTTTATTGTAATGCAAGATGTGCAGGCTGGGAAGAAATCAGAATTTTTACTGCATGATGGGTTTTTATTTAAGGACTAGTTGTGCATTCTAGATTACAGCCTTCACCTATAGATAGTCAAGGAATTGTATGAGGAGGGAGATGTTGGCAGAGATAAAACTTTGTAATTGATTTAGGCCTTCTGCTTTTAGCCATCAATTCGTAAATAAGTCAAAAAGTATGTGTAAAGGTGCAAGATCTGTCAAATTTCCAAGGGAACAGTCACAAATGCAGGACTGTACATGCCTTTACCAATCCCTTCTCAACCTTGGACTAATATTAGCATGGATTTTATGTTGGTGTTGCCACAAACACAGTGAGGTAATGATTCCATCTTTGTTGTGGTTGATAGATTTTCTAAGATGGTTCACTTTATTCCTTGTAAGAAGACCACAAATGTTGTTAATGTGGCACAATTGTTCTTTCGAGATGTGTATCGTCTTAATGGGTTGCCTGCCTCTATTATTTCTGATAGAGATACCCACTTCCTTTGCCATTTTTAGTGTAGCCTATGGAAGATGATCAATACTTAACTGAATTTTAGCACTGCTTATCACCCTCAGACAAATGGGCAGACTGAGGTGGTGAATAGATCTCTAGGAAACTTGTTGTGTTGTTTGGTTAGAGATCACGTAAAGAGTTGGGATTAGAAGTAACGCCAGGCAGAATTTGCTCACAACCATGATGTGAATAGGAGCACAAGTTTCAGTCCTTTTTAGGTTGTTTATTTAATTCAGCCTAGAGGCCCGCTTGATTTAATGACACTGCCTAACAAGACAAGGATCCATGGGAAAGCAGCAGATTTTATCACTGGGTTGCAGGGTGTTCATAAGACAGTTTATGAAAATTTCCTTACTACTAACTCTAAATACAAGTAAATTGTAAATTTGAAGTGGGTAATTTTGTGTGGGTAGTCCTGACTAAGGATCACTTTCCAACTGGAGAGTGCAATAAGTAGTCTACTAAGAAGTTTTTTCCTATAGAAATCATGGAGAAGATTAACCCCAATGCTTATCGTTTGAAGCTGCCTAGCCATATTTGCACTGCATATGTTTTTAATGTGAAGCATTAGATTCCTTTTCTCTAGAGTTTATGGATGAGTTTGATAAGAGGCAAGTGCATAATTGAGCTTTATGTGGCTCTAACTTTTGGGCTCGATTGATCCATAGGGCCCATAATATGTCAAAATGAAGCTGACTCAGAGGCCTACGACTAACGTTATTGGATATGCCTGTAACCCGACGACTACAGGCCCAAGATCCATCGTTTAGGGCTTTAAATTTTATTTTGAACTTTTATGTTTGTTTTTAGCCTTTTGCACTTTTCAGCTAGGGTTTTCCCTAGACAGTATTTATTTGTCATTTTTAGATATTTTGAGGTAGTTTTTGTTGAATTATTAAATCAAATTTCTATTTTTTCTCAAGTTCAGTATTCTTTTTTGAATCAATGAATTCTTAGATGCCTATTTCTTAGTATTCGTGTTGAATCAACAAGTTATAGAAGTTTGCTTGATGGCATTCATTCACGAATCAACAGCTTGCGACATTTATCCATTTTAACCAAGGCTTCTGCTATGTCACTAATGCACCATGTAAATGAACTTGAGTTATTCGAAAGGGTCCACTCCATCTCCATTTCAATTTATTTGGAAACAAACATAAACGAGAGTTAGATAGCAATACAAAATCACCAACATTAAAGGCCTTTTTGAGAATGTGTGCATCATGCCACTTTTTAGTTCTCTCTTTGAATAATTTGGCATTTTCTTAAGCTTGCAACCTAATCTCATGAATCTCCCTCAATTGTAAGAGCCTCTTCTCACCATTAGCCTTCACATCAAAAATTAAATATTTTGTTGCCTAATATGCTTGGTGCTCTAGTTCCACAGGAAGGTGACAAGCCTTCCCAAAAACCAATCTATATGGTGAGAGTCTAATAGGTGCTTTAAACTTTGTGCTATATGCCCATAGTGCATCATCTAATTTCATAGCCCAATCCTTTCTTAAAGCTCCAACCATTTTCTCTAAAATTTTCTTGACTTCCGGATTTGTCACCTTAACTTGTCCACTTGTTTGAGGATGATATGGAGTTGTCACTCGATGATGGACTCCATACTTTCTAAGGAAAGACTTGAATTATTTTTTACAGAAATGTGAGCCTCCATCACTAATTATTGCCCTAAGAACTCCAAATCTATTGAACAATTTCTTAAGGAATTTTAGTACCACCTTGGCAAAATTTGTAGGTGAAGCCAATGCTTTCGCACATTTAGATACGTAATCTACTCCCACCAAGATATATTTATTCCTATAAGAAGAAGGAAAAGGCCCCATAAAATCGATACCCCACACGTTGAATAACTCCACTTCTTGAATTAAAGAAAGTGGCATTTCATATCTCTTAGAAATATTTCATGTGCATTGGTATCCATCACAATTAAGCATATACTTTCTTGCATCCTTGAACAATGTAGGCCAAAAGAATCCACACTCTTAAGGCTATTTTGGTTGTGCTATAATGACCTCCATAAACTAAATCATAACTCTGTGAGAGAACATCATACACTCTTAACTCAGGAATGCATCTTCTAATAATTAAGCCCATCTCCACATATTTTATAAATAAATGTCTCTTCCCACAAATATTGTCTGACTTGCTATAAAAAGCTCTTCTTATTTTGATAAGAGAGATACTCAAGGAGCACTCCACCTACCAAATAATTTGCAAAGTCAATATATTAAGGAGTAAAAATTTCTTTTAAAGCTAAAACAAACTCATTAGGAAAGTTGTCATTTATTAAGGGCTAATTGCTAGGATTGTCCTCTCTTTCCAATGTCGATAAATGATCTCCAACTACGTTCTCTGATCCTTTCTTATCTCGAATCTCCAAATCAAATTCTTAGAGTAATAATACCCATCGAATGAGTCTGGGCTTGGCGTCTTTCTTGGCTAATAGGTACTTAAGAGCTGAATGCTCCGTGAATATGATCACTTTAAAGCCAAGCAAATAAGCACAAAACTTATCTACAACAAAAACTACTACCAACATCTCCTTTTCTATGGTTGTGTAGTTTAGTTGTGCATCTACCAAAGTCCAACTAGCACAGTAGATGACATACAAATTATTTTCTTTCCACAAACCTAACATTACTCTAACTGCATGATCACTTGCATCACACAGGATCTTAAATGGTAAAGACCAATCCGGAGGTGTAATGATGGGGGCTAAAACTAGTGCCTCTTTTAACTTGTTAAAAGCACTTAAACAAATATCACCAAACACAAATAGGACATCTTTATTCAGTAAGTTAATAAGAGGTTTAGCAATAAGTGAAAAATCTTTAATGAAATGCTGATAAAACCGGTATGCCCTAGAAAACCTCAAACTCCCTTCATTGTTGTAGGAGGTGTAACTTCTCAATCGTCTCTGTCTTGGCTCTATCCACTTCAATTCCCTTGCTAGAGATTTTGTGTCCTATGACTATCCCTTCATCCACCATAAAGTGGCATTTTTCCCAAATGAGTACAACATTAGTCTCTTCACAATGCTTAAGAACCCTGTCAAGGTTAGCTAGACATAAACCAAAAGAATCACAAAAAATAGAAAAGTCATCAATGAATATCTCCATAATATCTTTTAGCAAATCAGAGAATATCACCATCATACACCTTTGGAAAGTTACAGGCACACTACACAATCCAAATAGCATTTGGCGGTAGGCAAAAGTGCAATGAGGACATGTAAAAGTTATTCTATCTTGATCCTCAGAAAAATAAAAATTTGGTTATATCCAAAATATCCATTAAGAAAATAATAAAAAGAATTTCCTAGAGTCCTTTCTAGCATTTGGTCAATAAAGGGTAAGGGGAAGTGATCTTTCCAAGTGGCATTATTCAATTTCCTATAGTCTATACACACTCACCACCCATCGACTACGCTTTTAGAGATCAACTCACCCTCTTCACTCTCTATCACTGTCATCCTACTCTTTTTAGGCACACAATGAATTGGACTCACCCACTCACTATCAAAAATAGGATAAATGATACCTGTATCTAAAAATTTTACAATTTCTTTCTTCACTACTTCTTTCATGTTTAGGTTAAGTCTTCTTTGTCTCTCAGCTGTAGGCATATGCCCCTCTTCCATATAAATTCTAGGCATGATAATAGAGGGACTAATTCCCTTTATGTTAGAAATTTGCTAACCTAAAGCTCAAATTCTACCCCTTACTACCTCATAAACTCTCTTTTCTTGCTCAATGTTCAATTTATTATAGATAATAATAGGTAGTGTATTAGCCTCTCCTAAGCATGCATATCTCAAGTGATTCGGTAGTGGTTTAAGCTATAACTTTGATGGTTTTTCCTCTAACTTTGATGGTTTTTCAATGGAAGGACGTATGGGTTTTCACTTCTCACCAACAACTCAATTTTGGGGAATTCATGCTCATGCTCTTCCTTACTTTCTAGCTCATCACTCGGTATCTCATCTCCCCCCCTCACATCTGAAATAGAGTTCACTTCTTAAACATATTTATTGATGGTATAAATTTTCATGTATGAGTCATCATCTAAAGGGTATTTCATTAATTTAGACATTATAAAGTCAACCTTTTCATCTCCTACCCTTAATGTTAATTTGCTTTCATGCACATCAATTATAGCCTTACCAGTATTCAACAAGAATCTACTCCAAGAGATGTTTGTTAAAAAAGAAACCTCTGGAGAAACACCACTCTTAACTCCTAACCAATCAAGCAGAACTCCACAACATTAAGATATATATAGGGTATAAAGTGCAAGGATGAGAAGGTCCAATATAACACCAATGCAGTGACCAGCCCATAAAAGGGAAGAATGCACTCTAAAATTTTAATGAATGCACTATGAAACTTCTTTGATCATAAAATAAGGTCTCTAACTCCTAAACGTTTTCTGCAGGGAATGTCAAGAAGAGAAATTATCTTCTTCGTCACGGCATCAACAACAATAATAGAAGGACAAACTCAACCTTATACCCTAACCTCAATGAAAGAATATCAAGACCCTTATGATTAGAGACATCATCACCCTAATAAAAAAGGGAAGAGTGCAAAAGAATGAAGTTGCATTCTAATAAAACTTCTTTACATGCAAACATATCAAACTAACTTATGATATTTTATACAGGAAAAATAAAAAGGAAAGAAGAAGGGGAAAGAACCAACACAATAATAAGAATGGGCAAGAAGGCAAATACCAATCGCTCATCAAAATATCACCCCATATGACAAACATCCTAATGAGTGTTCAAGGGAAGTAACAAAACTCTATCCCTTTAGATTATGTGATAAAGTGCATCCTCAAAAAATAAAAAATAATATAAAAAAATAAAAAAAAAGAAGCAAGAAAATTTTCAAAAATTCAAAGTAAATCCATCCATTTCATGAGATCATGTGCAAAAAACTTGTCTTATGAACTTTGATCTTAAGGGCTCTCTTTTATTCATCTCGCAGAGTTCAGGTGTCCGATTGATGATTTCGTGTTGAGAGTTTCTAACTTATAATCAATCTAATGCTTGCTTTACACCTGAATTAAGGGAAGAATACACAAAAATAAAATCTGTGGATTTGCAGTATAAATTGCTTGAATTTTATAGTATCATTTCAGTCTTTGGAATAACAAATGTGCATCTAATCTACTCCAATGCTCGAATGAGTATGAGTACAAAATTCCTTGACGGTATCCATGCTAAGTAATACAAGAAAGGTGGGGGAATGCTAAAAGGAGAATCAGGATAAGAACATGCACTTCAAATATACTCTAATGCTCAGAAATGAGTAAGAGTATCAACATGAATCCTCTGGCGGTATCTACGTTGAGTAATACAGGAAAGGCGGGGGAATACTAAAAGGAGAATCAAAATAAGAGCAAGCACTTCTAATATACTCTAATGCTCATAAAAGAGTAAGAGTATTAATGTGAATCCTCTAGCGGTATCGACGCTGAGTAGTACAGGAGAGGTGGGGGAATACTAACAAGGGACCATGTCAAAAGTTGCCCTATTTACTCCAATG
>CATIWM010282066.1:0-34373 GCA_949671775.1 Mallotus repandus
AGACTTAGGATCATTGCATTTAATTAAAATTAATTAGAATTAAGCCCACTAATTTATTTCTTTTTCTTTTAAAATTTAATAGACTTAGGCCCACTTTTAGAATTAAAACAATAGATTTAGGCTCACTAATTATCAAAATGTGGGCTCATTTTTAGTCCCATTTCATTTGTAAATAAAATATGTAGATTTAGTTAACTTAAATTAAAATCAAATATAGTTTAGATTTAGGGACATTATGCTTTGAATGCATTTGTTATATGCTTTTTCATGGATTGATTGCCATAGGGTTAGATGGATGTTCAATTAGGGTTTAATGAAATTGCATGTAATTAGGGAATAAGATAGTAATTAATAAAATAAATCTAAATGAACTCAAGACTAAAAGAAGTTGGTCTTCCATATCCAAAACTCCTGGTTTTGGTGCTAGCTTGTATTAGAGAATCGAGTTACCACCACTTTCGATTTGTCTCAGTTATTACTCTGGGTGGCAACTCCTCATCTCCACGCCATGTCTTTGTGATAGTGGTTAGTGTGTTCCCTAGAGCCCTGAGCTCAAACAGTGTCGCGGTTGCAATAAACTTGGGCGCACGTTAAACCCCGCCGTCTACACTGGGCTAATGTCCCGACTGGGACCAGTGTGATCCTGACCGAGATCAATGTAGTCATGACTGGGATAAGTAGATAACAACTATAACAGATATACTTTTGAATATCCCAATGAGAGATCAGTGTGATCACGACCGGGATAGTGTTTTTGCAGCCTAAAAGTCCAAATTTCATCCAAATGATGTTTGAATTTGTTGGAAACAAAATTATTGTTTCTAACAACTATAATTGAATTTCTCATCTATAAACACAACCTTTGAAGATCATTTAGAGGAAAAGAAACTTGTTTTTCAGTTATACATTCTCAAGCATTCAATTAAGCTCAAAATTCTCTTTAATCCATTCTTATATTTGATAAACTCTTGTGAGAGTTTATGAGTGTTAGAATAGAAATTCTTGTTCTTCTATTTTCTGGGTTTAGAAAAAGGGAAGTGAGGTTATATTCTAAAAGGAATTGGTTTAAGTGTTTAGCCATTAAAACACTTGGGAATTTGGTTTTAGTGTAAGCCTTCAAAACACTTGTGAATCGACTTTTGAGTAAGCCTTGAAAACTCAAGTTGTAAGGTTTGAGTTGAGCCTAAAACTCAAGTTGTAAAAATCAATCTAAGGGAATAAATTGTGGTGATTCAAAATCTTAACTTGGGGATAAGTGAGGTGGAGACGTAGGATTATTGAGAATCCAAACTCCTTAAATTCTTGTGTTCATCATTCTTCCTTCTCAACATTCATCCATTCTTAATTATTTATTTTTAAGTTTTGATTTTTTGTTCGATAGCCCTATTCACCCCCCTCTAGGGCATTTTTAGTATAGATTATGGATAATTATTACTTGGACCGGTGTCTCGGTAGGTGCTTAGCTCTTAGGAACCGCAAGTAAATATTGGAATAAGAGAATGAGTGTGACTGGTAGCTTGGTGGAAGCTTAGCTCTCGGGAACCGACAGTCTTTGGATAAGAAGTGAGACGAATGGCTTATAGATTTGTGGTTTAAGGTTCTACAAATATTTTTCCTCTTAAGTTATTTAGCAATGGTCTTTTAATTATTTTATCCTTTTTATTATACATTTTTTTAATTATTGGCATTTGGAAATTATGTTTTATTTTTATAAAGATACTTAACGGATATTTCGATATATATATTTGTATATATAACATTTGTTAAATTAATGATTTTCTCTAAATTCATTTTTATAATAAATATTTGAGATAAATGTTTAAGTAAGAGAAGGTTTTCAAACTAATATACATTTTTCTATATTAGCTTACTTAGTGAGGTCTGACTCCCTTCAATTATTTTTTCAAGAAACTAGGAGTCTTCAGTTAGTTCATCTTCTCTACACTGAACTCATTCTTCACTGATTGTGTTATGTAGGTTAATTTAATGTTATTGATATTCAAGTGTAACAGTTTTAGATAATCTAGACACCGCAGTAGATTTGAATGTTTATTGTTGTTGCTATAATTTTGTTGTATTGAGGAATGGATTATTGGAGGTTGTGTTGGTGATTTGATATATATATATATATATATAAGGAGTGGTATTTGCACTTTTACAGGTTTTGGTTTTGTTCCGGTACAGGGGTTCTGCAGGCACCATTCTATAAGGTGGCATAGAGATAGGATCTACACCAGGTACAATATAAATACATAATTCTATCTCCCTTTCTGGTGGTAATATTGGTAGCTCTTCAGGAAAGACATCCAAAAATTCATGCACAACTTGTACATTCTCAACTACCCCCTTATTTGCCTTTGTATCTTTAACCACAACCAAATAACCTTAACATCCCCTTCTAAGCATCTTTTTAGTTATGATCACAGAGATGAGATTTTGAGGCATTAAACTCTTGTCACCTTTGAATTAAAATTCCACATCATTTGGAATTCTAAAAATCACCTCCTTTTATCGATAGTCCAATGTAGCATAGTGTCAAGCTAACCAATCGATTCCAAAAATACATTAAAATCCATCACATCTAATAAAACTAAATCTGTTAACAACTCTCTACCTTTCACCAACATTGGACAAGTTGGAAAAACTATATATTTTCCAACTCATCATTAAGAGGAGTTATTATAGACAAAGGAATTAACAGCTTGGATGGCTGCCAGTCTATCTTTGAAGCAAACACAGGTGATATAAAAGAATGTGATGCACTAGGATCAAACAAGATTCTAATAATAAAATAACAAACTGGAAGAGTACCTACAACCACTGCATTGGATGCCTGAGCATCCTGGGGAGTCAATGTGAAAATCCTGGCCTGACCACAACCTGCTTGCTATGAGGTGGATGGCTGCATAAATCCTCGACCATTAGATCTCCCTCCTGAACCACATCCCTTCTAGCCCATAAACTGTGTTGGTCTCTGCTGAGGGTACATAGGTGCTTGATACTGCTAATGCACATACTAAAATGGTTGAACCATTGAAGCTGAAGATCCCTAGGCATAAGATGGTTGATATCCAGCGTTAGGACAAGCTCTAGCAAGATGTCCTATTTGCCCACATCTAAAACATGCTCCTGTCAACAAATGGCATGGCCCTTGATGTACTCTGCCGCAAGTAGGACATGCACTAACCCTAGATCCTGAACTTTCAGGTTCGGAGCTTTGGCCACTATTGCTGTTACTAACTCCAAAACCAAATCTAGTAGCTCTGCCACTCCTACGGTTAGGAACATAGTTATGTCTGCCAGGTCTATGTGCTCTGGATCTCCTAGTCTGCTGAGAAGTACCCCCTGCTTGAATACTTATACTACCAATATGAAAAGTAGACTACTGAAACCCCTAAGATACTCCCAATCTGCTGCTACTACTCATATAAGGATTAGGAATAGTGCCTTGCATTATATGTCTTCTTTCTAACAATCTAGCCTCTTCTACCACCCTTTCCAAGGTATAGTCTTTTGTATGAATGCCTATATATGCTGGCCCTGATCCAATGACATACAAATCAATAGCTTTATATTCATCTCTCCTTATATCTTCAATATGGTTAGCTAGCCTTTAAAATTCCCTAGTATACTCTTCCACAGATTTGTCTCCTCTACTAATGTGCAACAACTGCCATTTATAAGCATCTATTGCTATAGGTGGACAAAAGTACCTTAGGAACCGCTCTTTAAATTCAATTCAGAACATACTATTCATGTGAGGCTGGATAGACTGCATAAACCAGTCTTGTGCAGCTGCTTGAACTAATAACTCAATAATTAAAATTCTCTGATAGTCAGTATGCCCTATTCTTGTTCGTGACTTTATTGTATTAATGAACTCCAAAGCATTTCCCATACCATCAAAGGAGACTTTGCCAATTCTAGAGAATAGGAGTGCAACATCAGTAATTGACACATCCTAGTTCCTCTGCTGGAGCATTTGCTGGACTAATGACATAGCCTGATTAAGTGCAGCTAGGCCTTGGTTAATTCCTGCCATTCCAGCTGCAAATGCTACAAGATCTATCTCTAGATCTCCTTGTTCAACTTGTTATGGTTCTTGCCTGCGACCCATCCCTGCACTAGGTCTACCCCTTCTTCTACGTCATGGAGCAAGGGGAGGAGCTTCATCTTAAAAAGACTTCTCATTATCATTATTTGTTGCTTCTACAGTAGGAGCATTTCATGCTCGCCTTATTATGAAAAGACATAGAAATAGGATTCAAGACAGAACAAGAATACTACATATACGCAAAATTTTAGAAATAATGACGATAAGTGACAATTATGAACCTAATCATCGTAGTAGTTTTAAGAAAAGATAGACATTCATAAACAACAAAATAAGAATTCAACAAATGCTCTGGTACCAACTTTGTCATGACCCAAACTCCTAAGGGCACATGACCGGCACTAGGGAATGGGAAAGCAATAAGCTTCCGAAACTTATAGTAAGCCTAAGAAATTTATTACAGAAATAAAACTAACTTTAAAATTCTAAGAAAAATCCAGCAGAGTTTCCCTTATACTGGGACAAAATCAAAACCTATAAAAGTGCAAATACACTCCCAAATATATATATATATATATATATATATATATATATATATATCAAATCACCATTATAACCTCCAATAATTCATTCCTCAATACACCACAATTATATCAACAACAATAAACATTTGAATTTACTGTGTTGTCTAGATTATCTGAAACTGTTATACTTGAATATCAATAACATTAAATTAACCTACATAACACAGCCAGTGAAGAATGAGTCCAGCGTAGAGAAGATGAACTAACTGAAGACTCACAGGTTCTGATAAAATAATTAAGGGGAGTCAGATCTCACTGAGTAAGCTAATATAGAAAATTGTATATTAGTTTGAAAACCTTCTCTTACTTAAACATTTATCTCAAATATTTATTATAAAAATGAATTTAGAGAAAATCATTAATTTTACAAATGTTATATATATAAATATCTATTGAAATATCCGTTAAGTATCTTTATAAAAAGAAAACATAATTTCCAAATGCCAATAATTAAACAAATGTATAATAAAAAGAATAAAATAATTAAAACACCATTAACAAATAACTTAAGAGGAAAAATACTGGTAGAACCCTAAACCGCAAATTTATAAGCCATTTGGCTCACTTATTATCCAAAGATTGTTGGTTTCCAAGAGCTAAGCTTCCATCGAGCTACCAGTCATAGTCATTCTCTTATACAATGTTTACTGCCGGTTCCCGAGAGCTAAGCATCTACCGAGCCGCCAGTCCTAGAAATAATTATCCATAATCCATATGTATGGCCCGAGAGTTATGCACCAACCGAGCTTCACAAATAAATTCTCAATAAGGGCCCGACTCTAAAATCATTACATGTGTGCACACGGTCCTGATGACACCCATCAAGTAGCCCGTTCTACCAATCTTTTTCAAAAATTATTTATTATATAAAAACATAATAAATTATTGAGAAAATCAATACTGGAAATAGAATACTTTTATTTTTATAATCTACAATATCATTAACATTAATAATCTTATTAACAAGAATTATAGCAAGATAACATCGATAATAATAATCAAATATAATCGGCATTTTTCAAATATCAAACCAACAATATGGATATTTCAAATATTAAGAATATAAATTCTTTAATTAAATATACTCTTTAAATATAATTAACCAACCTATACTTTTATATGCAAATCTAACACCCATTTCAATGTATTAACTTACAACTAGAGCGAGCAGGCTGACGTGTCCTCGTGTGCCTATTATCCAATGTTTTCGCTCCGGTATACTCTATAATAAATGGTGTATATATATATATATATAATGAATAATTATCCAATAAATTCATAATAACTCCCAAAAATTCTTTAAAAATTATAAAAATGTTGGAATCATAGAAATTAACTTAGGAATGCCTTAAAAAATAAATTTTGAGGCTTAATGATTATCTCTGACAATTTAACTAATTTAAATGGAAAATAAATAATTTCTACTACAAACTTTCTGAAATTTATTTCTCAAAATTTGTAAAGAATTAAACTAAACTCCATCTACAGAAATTGATCACCATAATTTATACTATTTATTAAAAATAGTTTCATAAATTTTCTCGAGTCTGTATTGTTACTTGCTGGAGTTCAGGTGGGACCCACCGGTTTCCTCACCGAAAAAGTATCACCTGACAAAACCGAATATACCAACCTATTCCTAATAATTAGTAGAACACATCTAAAGCCTCAAATGTACCAAAATATGTATAGAATTCATAAATCAAAAAATTAAAGAGAAATTACCTAAAAATTCATAGAAAATTAAATCGGATGAGATCGAATGCGTGGTTGATTGCTACGGACTCCTGGTGACGAGACGAACACAATGGAAGCAATCTCGAAAGTTGTAAGTTACTAGAATAGTGAGAAATTGTGGAATTTAGGCCGACTATTCTTAGCCAAAACTGGGCATTTCTAGGCTGATTTTTACAAAATAAAAGCTACTGAAATGTAGAAAAGAGTGAGAAGAAGCTATGGTTCATATTTGGGGTCAATCAGAGGTCGTTTGGGTGGTTAACGGAGAAAAAGAAAAGTTCAAGTACCAAAATGAAATTTTCCACTCAAGTGCCATATATATATATATATACACTTTTATTAATAATAACAATACCACTAACAGCAAATATAATAATAATAATAATAAGCACACAAATTTGGGTTATTACAGAAGGCACCAACAGGGAGGAACGTCACTTAAAACTACCTAAAATTGTATGATCGACTCAATATCACTTAGAAATAACCGTCCAACAAAAAAAAAATCATAACAACTAGCTTTATTAGTTAACAACAAGTTAAGATATATACCCAAGATGGCAAGAGGGACAATAACTTTAGACATATATCATAATATTGTCCATATTACCAAAATACCAAAAATACATAGCTCTCACCCTCTTACACAATATACTTGGTACTAAACCAAACTTATTCATGTACTTCCAAAGGTCGTACACTAATTTCCTACATGCTCTTCCACTAAATTGCCAAGTCCCAGTTTGAAGTCTTGACTTCACATCCATGCTCAAGCCATTAATGGCTACTCTATAAAAAATTATGTTCGGGGAGTGGAGAGTACTTCTGAGAAAATACCCAGTGAGTGAACTACAAAGGAAAGTAATAAATAGTATAGGAAAATAAGAATATAATAGGTCATGGTTTCATATATATATATTCATAGTTCACTAGTTGTTTTTATTATAAACAAATAATATCAATTTACTCAAAAGTATTTTACAGTAAGTCATTTCTATAAAATAGTCCATAATATTATAACATCAAAATCTCAAGTGATCTTAATAACATTAATCATAATAAAATAACTTACTGTATTATAATGACACAGCTTCATGAAATAATTCATCATAAGAGCATTACTAGAGTAAACTATACACATATAACAATGACATCGGATATAGTGTGGACTCGCACTACACTGAAAGCAAAATAATAATGTCAGTATGCATACCAGGTCTTAAGTGTAATCAAAACTTAAGCCAATAAATATATATATCCCATTTCTGATAATTTCTCCCGATTGTCAAACCACAGACAAAATATATATCCAGCCCCAGGTAATGGCTATACATATATTCTAGGCATGGTCTTACATCTACCAGATAAAATGTGCATTCGACCCAAAGCATCAACTATACACACTTTAAAATATGTATTCGGTTCCAAGCAACGACTATACATATTTTCTAGGCATGTTTTATATCTTCAAGGCAAAATGTGCACCCGACCCAAGGCAACGACTATACACATTTACCAACTCCGCCATGTCCCAGACATGGTCTTACTGCCACCAATATATGATGTTTATTCATTACTCTTATTGCTTAAAACACATTTATAAATTTCCTGTTGATAAATACTATATACATTTTTCATATACAAAATATACTTCTCACATATACCAAAAATAAACTTAAAATCAACCTTTTGTATACCGAATATATTACTTTAAAGTATACTCTAAATGATTTCTTAAAATAAATTATTTCAACAACTTTTCATATCAAAACACATATACCTTTGGAGTGCAAGTATCCACTTCGAATACTTAATTAATGCCTTAGGTATACCTTTGGGATAAGGGTATACAAATTTTACTATTCATTTAAAAAAATTCTACTTAATATACATGCATGTCCATAGTTGCATGTATGCTGTCCACTTTGAACCTCATGCCCATTAGAGACCCACAATTATCCTTAATTTTAGTATGTTCATATTTGGATATGATCACCATCGATCCATTAACACGCATTCAAGATTCCATAGCCTAACCGCACTATTTGCTCAACTAAAACTCAATTGAACTAGGTAAAATGACTCTGCCAAGGCAGATACACAAGGATAACTTTGAAAAATTCTTTAGAATTGTAGGAAAGGAATTGGAAGCTCAAATTTTATATAGTATTATATCTATGTGTCTAGTATATTTCATAAAACTTTCACTTTAATTTGATAACCACAAAGAAATTTATAGAGTTGAATCACAATAAGCTTAATTACTCTAGCAGATTGAGCATTAAGAAGTATGGCTTCATTCGACCATCATATAGGCTAAATCAGCTCTAGCTCAAAAACTAAAAAGTTATAGAGAACATCTCCAAGTTTCTATAGAATCAACATTCACCCCATTTAAAGTTTTAGAGATAAATTTATGGTCTTTTGAATTTACTATGCCTACTTAACAGACTGTCAACTTGATAGAATTCATAAGGTGTAATAAAAAATTCATCAAATATTTTATGGCTTATATTCTTAAATAAAATTCTCCAGATTTAAATTTGTATCTATGTAGAGTGGTTTTCAATTGGTTTTACACCAATTTCATGTGCGAGTGAGGAGAATCATCAAAATCAAGTTGATTGGTCAAGCTATTTATAGATTTTGCGTAATAAAAAGTACAGCTTCAAAAATTCATTAAAACAATAGAACTAGGTATATGCTATCTCTAACAAATTTGTAGAAACATTTCAAAGTTTCTATTTACACAAAAATCATCTCATTTGGATTTTTAGAACTCAAGATAAAGTTCTTGAAAGTTTACTATTCACGGATGCATAGAATTTTTGAATCTTTAATGGAAAATCCTTTTGTTCCTAGATGAATTCTTAATAAGTAATAATTACATAACCTATACACAAATCATATTTAAACAATCAACTTGAGCAAGTAATTTTGGAACATTAAATTGCATGATTTTTCAAGAATTAAAATTCAACTAAACAAAAGTTCCAATGCAAATTTAAGACTCAACAAAGACTTGGAAAAGATGTTTACTCACCCAACAAAATTCTCAAGATCAAAAATTAAAAGAATGAAGAGTTCACTCACCTTTTCTTGAACTCCTTCAACCCTTTCTCTCCATTTCTTTTTTTATTTTTTGTTTTTTGTTAACTGATAACTTAAAATGAAGATAATCCTCTCCAAGGATAAGAGTAAGTGATGAACTTAAAATGAAGATAATTATCTCCATAAATAAGTATTACTCCAAGCCTCCAATAATGTGACACCTGTACCTTTTTTTTTTAAAAGTTTAGTCCTCTAATTAATTTAATTTTAATAATAATAATTTTTTTTGAGTTGCCACATATCCACATTCTAGCTTCTTCTTCCTCTTCTTTTATATTTATCAAATCTTGCCACCTATTAAAATTCTAGCACCTTCTAGCTCCAAGCCTTCATCTATAAGTAATTGTTCCAAAATCTCAATTTTACTCCTCAAACTTCCTTGCCTTCCTTTTCTTAAACCATCTCTTTCTAATTTCTTCAAATTTATTTGTACTAAGAAATTTAATTCCTAGTGCTTCCTTATCTTGTATCTTTATATCTATATAATTATAATCAATCTTAATTATAATGCTCTTGAGGGTACGAATGTTACAAAGATAGACACGCTAAGTAAATCAAAGTTTCCCTGTAATTCGAAATGACATAATGGTCTTAAAAATTTTAAGGTCGTAACCAAGTTAAAACTTTAAAAGTAAACTTCAGTAATTGACATGTTTTTCTTATGTCCAAGTTTTTTCTATGTTATTTTTTTGTCAAATTTTAACTTTTTCAAATTAGATTATCATATATAAGCTTTGGTTTTAACATTGTTTGTTATTGTTTTTTTTTCTATATAGGTGAAAATTGCATTCTTTATTTTTAGATATTGAATATGGATGTCAAGAGTTTCCATGACCACTCTATTTTTCTTAAAGATGAACTAATATAGTTTCCATTACAACAATTGATTCAATTGGAAATTTGAGACTCTCTTCCTTGGCTTCACAATTTATTGGTTATCAGTAGATTTTTCTTTCTTAGAATAGTTCATCATTTTAAGTCTATGCTTAATGATGAACATGAAAAACCTTGGCAATAGTTAATGAAAAATAAAGACATCATTATAGAGGACATATAGTAAAAGAAGGAATACAAAAGCAAGGAAAGTATAATCTCAAAAGTACATTCATAAGGACCTCCATTGTAAAACTCAATGGTCATCATTACGGAACATGCATCAATTTTTAGAGCAAGTTGATAAGGAAGAATAATTCATTAACATTAATAGTGTAACAAGAATAATTATATTTGCCATAAGATTATATTAAATTGATGGCTGGAAATTACAAATTATATAAACACATGTTTCGTTCAATAAAAATTAAAATATGAGCAATGATAATATACTTACTTTAACTATGATTATCTATGTTGTCTTATATTTTGGTATTATGAAAAATCTCTTTGTATACTGTATTTTTCATCAAACTTTGTTATGTTAATTCTTCATTAGCATTTAAAATTTTAAGACCTTGCCTGGAAGTGGCTCTTAACATAGCAACATATAATGTCCATGCGTAAAAACTTACTTTGGAAGATATAGACCAACTCTTTTAAATGATTGTTCCTGACTTTTATTGATGGTCATTGCAAAACATATATACTCAAGGGGAATTATCTCCTCTGAAGTTTGAATGGCCATCTAGATTCATTTGGTGACATGATGATCCTGGGAATCAACATTGTTTCATTAACATTGGTACCTAAAATAATCTTAGCCTGAACAAACCATTTTTCGAAGTTGGTGATAATTAGCCTTATACCATTGCACAATCCATTTAACTTATTTAAGTTCCTCAAAAGCATGACTAGAACCCCAATTTTCAATGGCAAGCAATTATTAGGAATCCTTGAAAACTTTAAAGTGTTTAAAAACTCTATAGGATATAATAAATCTTCATCGTTTACAGTTGATGATTGCTTACATATGGAATTAGAACTAAAATACATAATGGAGGGTCCTGGCAATTGGTCCATAATATGTTCATTGACTTCATTCACTTTTTCATTCTTCGAAGTCAATATTGCTCTCTCCTTTAAATATTTGATGTCAGTGTATTTGTGTTCTAATTGAGGATAAATTTCTTATACAATCCACTTGATGGGTTCATTAGTAGTCTTTAACATTATATTAGAAGGTACCTTTACTAAATCCTTTTCTTCATTAAAATACTTTGCCCCTTTACTAATTTGAAGCAACCATCTAGCAAATTCAACTAGCTCTTGTGCATCATTTTTTTCATCTTTAGCACTAAATAACCTTATTATTTTTTTACAGCTTATAAACTTTAAAATGTGGCCATAAATATGAAGTGCTAATAAATTTTTGGACTCCATCACTTCTTCTTCCTTTTGGAATAACCAACAAAATTTTTCAGAAATCTCCTCCAAATACCATTGTTATGCCTCCAAAAGGTTTTCTTACAAAGTTTTGAAATCTAAAATGGAGTATGTCTCTTAACTTTTTGTCAAGAGATTTAAAACATAGTTTATTAGTCATAAGAGCTTCATCTCATATGATTAGTGAAGTATTGTATAACAACTCTGCTAATTGGTTACCATGTTTGATCTCACATATGGATTCATATGTTAAGTCAATTGGTATATGCAACCTGGAATGTGTTGTTCTTCCATTTGGTAATAATAAAGCTGCAAAGCCAGAAGTTGCAATAGGAAGTGCTATCTTTGATGTTGATTGCAATCTTGAAATAATTATTTTCCATAAATATATCTTGCCTGTTCTACCATGATCATAAACAAAAAAGAGCTTACCTTTATAAGAGCTTCATAAATGAGCTTTTGGTCTGAATCTAGACTTAAGTATAAGTTATCAAGTTCCTTTGTAATCCCATATATATTATAACTCAGTTCCTTGTTTAAAAGCTTATTATGCATCTATTTTGTGATGTGGCATCTAGAAGTGGCATTCCATCAATATCGTTAAGTGATTTTCCACCCTTCATTAGCATATAATTAATTTCTGTCAAAGCATAATTTTTCGCTTTATCTTCTGATAATTAGAGCTTAGGGAAATCAATTTTTTTCTTTGGAGAGCTAAAATATCTTCTATGAGAATTGTATAATTTGATTTCCATAAATCAGAAGCATTCAAAACTTCATAATGAAGCAACATCATGACACATAATTATTGCAACTTATGTCCAGTTGCCCAAACAGCTACTTCATTTAAGCAATCATGCCATTCTTTGTCATCATCTAATAATCCTAGTGCATAGCATGTAGACTTGAATGCTGGGTAAATTACTCCATTAACTGTTATATTTTCAAAATTTTTGCATCCTTTGACAACATTAAGTAACATCCTTAAATAATACCTCTTGCCACTTGAAGGATGAGCAAAGTAAATTCTACCAATGAACCTGCCACTTTTTCTTGGGTGCTATTTTTTCTCATTCCTATGCCAAACCCATCTTGTAGGGAATTCAACATATGTTATCTCTCTTGCCTTCGCATGTTCTTTATTTGCTTCTAACCATTCAATGAGCTTTATTTTTTCAATGTCTGGCTTGTTAATAACTTTGTTGAGTAACCTATCTTCTTTAAATTGTATAGTTTATTCTCTTGAAAGATGGAAAAGAAGTCTTTCAACTGTAGGCTCTTTGTAATTTAATTCAAATTGAAATATTCTCTAGCAAGCTTTAGTTGCAGAGATATATCTGCAATTTAAGTAAGCTTTAATTTCATCTATTTCCTGAGCATCATCCTTACTTTCCAAACATGTTGTCACATGATACAGTCCTTTATTGACATACTTGAAGAGATATTTGATTGATCTTGAGGAATTGCACAGTTCAACAATAATGAGTGCATAAAATTTAACAATTAAGTCCCTAATGTATGGAACAAATCTATTGTCTAGTAGAATCCCATTCTTGTTAACAATCTGAGTCCATCCTTCTTTGGTAGATTGGAAATCCATTTGCATCTATTGTTGTTCAATTATTATACTTTTTTGGGAAATGTTTTGTGCACCTTCCATTTACAATGAAAGGAGCATTGATATTTGCATAACCACAAGGTCCGTGCATCATAAATTTCTTGACAGCTTTATATCCAACAGGATCAACTTTCTCATCTGGTATTTCAGCAAATATGATCTTGTCAATGAGCTCTGGACTTGGATCTTTATCTTTAGGGTGTAAAAAAAGTAGAATATGTACATGAGGCAACCCTCTTTTTAAAAATTGAGTGGTGTAGAGAACTGGATATAATAGACAAATTTGCAATAGTTAGTAGAATATTGAGAAATGAATTTTAAAATGTGTAATTGAATGATAATGAAGTGAATTTCTTAAATCATTTTCATAATAATTTTAAAAAAATTATTTCTAAAGTATTTATATAATAATGTTAAATATTATTTTAAATCATAATATATAGTAACTGGTTATTTTAATTGTTAAAAAATGTAAAATTTAATTAATAAATTTTTTGTTATTTTGTAGTTCAAAAATTTTAAATTATAAAGAATGTTTTAAAAATTACTATAGTAGGTGTATACTAACAATAGATAAATATTGTTATTAAATAAAATTATCTTGTAAAATTAATTTAGAAATAAAATTTCAATTGATAATAGAAAATTTTAGTTTTAAAATATACATATACAGAAGCACAGACACATATATATTTTGAAGTCAAGTTTGCAAATCAAAATTGTTACAAAAATATAGAATTTTAAAAAGATATAGCACTAACCAGCAATATTTTCTCCAAAGTGCTTGTTATGCCTCAAATCATATAATAGTTGTCGTAGCTTGATCTCAAATACTCTACTAGTAATTTCAATTCTATTCATATTATCTTTTTTATCAATCAACTCAAGCATGTAATTAATTTCTACCCATTTTGGATTGTATGTGAAAGTTATAAAGAGATTCGAATATCCTGCCTAACTACAAATACCATTGCATCTCATAGTTTTGAACCTTATACCGTAGACTACCAGTATGTGTGGATGGAAAAATAGTTGTTTTCCCCAACTTTCTAGCATCATTGTCACTATTATATACTACATCCATTTCATACATATCAGACTTAAGTTTTTTTTTATTTCTAATCCATCTAAATCGTTCTTGCTCAATTGATGTGTATGTGACTGTATATTGTTGAAGTAGACGTCCTAAACTTAGCAATGTTTTTACTTTATTTGGCTTTTGTTGTAGTAGAAAGCAATAGTATTCCCTCATTATTAATTTTTTACATTTACTTGAAGCTTATCCTAGTAAGACTCAATGCAGTATGCCCAATCTGTACCCATCTTCTCCATATGGATGGATTATTAGATAAGTAATTGACATGTAGCTAGGATGAAGTTATGTTATTCATTGCAAACTTGTGCTCTTATGGTCAACTATAATGTCATGACCATAATTTTCAACAACCATGTCACCTTTAATAAGAGCTTCAACTTTAGATGTAGTAGGTAAATTATATTGTCGACCATCTATGTCTCGATTGCTTTTATGATGTTTTCACATTCGAATGGAAGAATTTTCTTAATAAAAATCTATAGCCATGCAGAAATATTTGACTAATATATTATTGGCATCAAACATTTTTGTAAGTCCTTTGACTATTTCTGTATTAATTTCATCACGATCACTTGAAGAATTTAACGAAGAAACTCTGTTTGATATTTCATTTTGTGTATCATAGAAATACAATTGAGCAAACAGAGGCTTCTTCCCTGGTGGCGACTCAAGTGATCCAATCTGATGGCAGTTTTAGCCATTTAACCTGCAAATAAATAGGCCTTATCCAATGTTTATAGTTTTATCTATTCGACCGCCCATTAAGGCAAAAGCAAACATTGCATTATAAGCCTTGATGTTTTTTCTAAATGTAGCAACTTTTTCCCTGAAGCTTTTGTAAGTAAATACTGCAATAGTGGGGGGTTCTTTTAGTAAAGGTAGTTGTACCCTTCCTTCCAAACAATAGAATGAAAACTTTGGATTCAATATATTTCTACTCTTAAGTGTCCTTTCTTCATACCAAAGTATAGTTGAACAATATTTACATTGAAACATTTGTCTTTTGAAATCCCATGCTTTATTTTTGTACGTTGTAATTTCATAGATTGATATATGTCAATATACTTGTCTATCTTAGAAAAGTTTATTTTTATGAATGAAATATCATTTTCAGATAATAATACTAACAAGTAACATCAATTGCATTTATAATATAACTTGACTTTGTTACATTTTTAATAGAACTCGATTCCACACTAATTAGTTCAATAAGAAGAGTTATTGAAAAATCTGAACTGCAAAAATAACAATATTATATATAAATAGGAATCTAAATGATAAGTCTATCTATTAGTGGATGAGAGTAGCATAGGGAAAAATAGTTTTACCAGGTTTTTCTGTTGCTGAATGAATGGTATTGGTTGGAATGTTTTGGTGTCATTTGGATCTAAATAAAGTAGCTAACATATGAAATAACATATTATTTAAGGTGTTTTTATTTTCACTACTGTTGAATGATTAATTAAAAAATCATTGTTTACCTTTTCTCTTGTAATAACAATCTCCTTTTTTTTTCTTGCATCTGCGAATACTTGTTGTTCACCTGATTCATTATTAATTTCGCTTGTAAGATAATTTTAGTTCTTAATCCATTAGTTCATGATATAAAGTAGTCATTTAGTTGAAAAAATATGGATGAGAACTAAGTATATTATGGATGAATTAACTTGTTGTAATATAATTACTTAAAAAATGAAAACTTGTTGTTGTTTTACTTGTAGAATAACTTGTCGGCATAATTTAATATTGTGAAGTGAATTGCACTATATTTGTTCTTCTTCCCCTTGTTTTGATTGCCAAGTCATATTTCTTCTACATCTCATTATCTTTGAGTTTCTTGAATTGGAGTTTTCTTTATTAAGTACAGACAGTTCATAATAAATATATTTCTTCCTTTTAGCCATATGTCATCTTTCTCACTGAATAAACAGCAAAATTTTTGTTAGAATTTCAAAAGAAAGAATGTTAGTTTATGTGATAAAGCATTATAGAATAAAATAATATTTTAGCACACTACTCCTTATTGTAAATCTAGAGAATGTTTAACATTGAGATATATATATATATACTACAACTTGTAATATATGTAAATTTCATCCTATTAGTAGCTCATAAGAAAATGTAAACCACAAGATAACTAAGTTTTGAACAAAGTAAATTCAAAGATTGAATGGGGCATTACTATCAAGCTAATTTGAATTCCTTCTACCCCTTTGTTTGGGAAAACTTTTAGTGCTTATCATTTCTTTTTGTTTATATGATACTTGAAAGTGAAATTGTTTTAGTCAATTGAGTTTTTATTTCTAGATAATTAGTAGCTTATAAAAAAGGTAGAACCTACAAGATATCTAAGTTTTGAATGATGTTTAAATTATAATATTGGCTAAGGTAATTATTTGTGTATGTAAAATGAAAATTGTATACAAAAATTTTATGTATGATGTTCTAGCTTATAGGTAGTTAATTTAAATTATTCTCACAATGTGCATCATAAATAAGGAAATAAACAACATAAATTAACAATTAAAAGGAAATAGAACTTGTAGGATTGAAAAACACATAAGCATTTATGTAATAGAATAGATATATTTATATGTTACAGATCATGTAAAAGAAGTTGCTTGAGCAAAGAAGATTCTAATTACCCCTTTCATAGTTGCTATAAAGTGAATGTAATTTACGAAATCACATTTCCAAAGAGATAACGCACATTGAAGATGTAGGAAGACAGTTATTAAAAAAATCAAAAGAATAGATGAAAAGATTCTAAAGAAATTTAGGAATGCATATAGAGATATTAGTCATGATAAATATGCACATAAAAGAAATGAAGTTTTTTAAAGAAAATAAACAAATGATATGATGCATCATGTGGCACGATTGATCAATACATGATTGATCAATAAGAGTAAACAAGTCCCAATCCAGAGACCAATCCTCAATTCTAAAGAACAAATAAAGAAAAAGCTTTAATTTTAATTGATAAATTGATATAAATCATAAAAGTCCTTTAAACAAACCCTAAAGCATCTCTTTATACCCTAGGCATAATATGGGTATAATAGAAAATAAAATAACGTTCCAAAATAACAAAAGTAAAAGAATTCATGTAATTTAAAAAAATATTGTCCGTTGTGCATAGCATGTGACGTAAACAGATACCTAAACTAATGCCCCGTGTTAGTCACCTTCACTTGTAAAGAACTCATCCTCAAGTTACTCTCTAGATATCCAAGACTCATATTTGGATGGAACAAGGTAAGATCAACAACATTGAAGGTCTTTGAAATCCCCACCCAACTTGGCAAATCAACCATATAAGCATTGTTGTTGATCTTCTTAACAATCTTGTATGGTCCATACTTTCTTTGTTGAAGCTTGCTATGGCCACCTTGCATTTGAGCCTTGTTAATGAACACCATTACCTCATCTCCAACATCAAACACTTTGAATTGTTTGTGCTTGTCTGCCACCATCTTATACTTTGTATTAGCTTTCTCTAACTTGCTCTTGACATCTGCTTGCACCTCTTACACTTACTTTGCCAAATCACCAGCTGCTACACTAAGACCAGGTACCTTGGGAAGCTTCACCAAATGCAAAGCATGATTATGACTCTTCATGTATACAATGGAAAATAGAGATCAACATGTTGCACTATGAATGGCGTTGCTATAGGCAAACTCCGCTTGTGCTTTGGCAAAATCTTATTGCTTTGGTTTATCCATGCAAATACTTCGAATAAGGTTATTAAAAGTCCTATTAACCACCTCTATTTGCCCATATGTCTATGGATGTGCTATACTACTGAAGTTCAATGATGAGTCAAATAGCTTCCACGAAGTCATCCAAAAGTGACTGAAGAACTTAGTGGCATGTTCAGATATAATGGTCTTTGGCACTCCATGCAATCTTACAACCTCCCTAAAGAATAGTTTGGTTGTAAAAGATGCATCTACAATCTTCTTACATGGCAAGAAATGCACCATCTTAGAAAAATTATCAACTATAACAAACACATAATCCATACCTCATTGAGTTCATGGCAAACCCAACATGAAGTCCATAGAAAGATCCTCCTATATAGCATTAGGAGCAGGCAATGGCATATACAACCCTGTGTTTTACGTCTGACCCTTCGCCTTTTGACATACATAGCACTTAGACACAATATTAGTCACATCCCTTCTCAATCCAGGTTAATAGTTCCTCTCCATTACAGCTTCAATGGTTTTATCTATTCCAAGATATCCTATTAAACCACCACTATGCAAGTCTCTAATGACCTTCTCATAAAGAGAAGTGTGAGGAAGACAAAGTTGCCCACTCTTTATGAGAAAACCATCGTGAATATAAAAATCATCACTTTGCTGCTTATTCACACAACTAGCCCATATCTGCTTAAAGTCATCCTCATCTGTATATAATTCCTGTAATGTCTCAAAACCCACAACCTCTAAACTCAAGGTTTTTATTAAATCCACTCATCGACTTAAAGCATCTGGCACCTTATTTTGCTGTCCCAATTTATGGACAAGCTTATAAGGGAATTTCTCTACATAAGCTGACCACCTAGCATGCATATCACTCCTAATTTACTTATGTGTACTTAAGTCTGATGATCAGTATAAAGAATGAACTTCTTGGCTATGAGATAATGCTCCCAAGTTTTCAAAGCCCTCACAACAGCATAATATTTTTTGTCATAGGTAGCCCATTTACGCCTAGCCTCACATAATTTCTCACTAAAGAAAGCTATCGACCTCTTCTCTTAGGATAAAACAGCCCCTACACTTACTCCACTAGCATCACGCTCTACTTTAAATAACTTCTCAAAATCTAGTAATGCCAAGATAGATTTTGTGCTTAACTTCTCTTTAATCAAAGTAAAAAT
The DNA here is from genome assembly GCA_949671775.1 of Mallotus repandus. NCBI lineage: Eukaryota > Viridiplantae > Streptophyta > Magnoliopsida > Malpighiales > Euphorbiaceae > Mallotus > Mallotus repandus. Next base: position 19,414 of record CATIWM010282066.1, read on the forward strand.
TCTCTTTTGCTCCTCACCCTATTAGAATCTTCCCTTCTTCAAACATTCAGTAATAGGTGCTACATTACTATTGAAATATTTAATTAACCTCCTATAAAATGTTGCTAACCCATGGAAGCTGCTTATATCACTCATATTCTTTAGGGTAGGCCATTTCCTAATAGCTTTCACTTTCTCTTCATCCACTTTAATCCCCTCACTACTCACAACATAGCTAAAAATAGCAAACTATCTCTCATGAAAACACATTTTTTAAGTTTGTATATAATTTATTTTCCCTCAACACTTTAAACACTTACCTAAGGTGTTTAATATGCTCCTCCCTTAATTTACTATGAATCAAAATATCATCAAAATAAATAGCTACAAATTTACCCAAGAAAGGTTGTAGTACCTGATTCATAAGTTGCATGAAAGTAATAAAAGCATTGGTTAGTCCAAAAGGCATAACTAACCATTCATACAACCCATCCCTTATCTTGAATGTTGTCTTCCACTTATCACCTAGACGGATTCTAGTATGATGATAGGCACTCCTCAGGTTAATCTTGCTAAACATAACTGTTCCACTCAACTGATCAAGCATATCATCCAACCTTGGAATAGGAAATCTATATGCAATGGTAATTTTGTTGATTGCCCTACTATCAATACACATTCACCAACTCCCATCATTTTTAAGCATCAATAAAGCCAAAACTGCACACGGGCTTATGCTAGCTTGAATATGCCCTTTGTTTAACAACTCTTCTACATTCTCCTCTAAGATTTCATTCTCCTTGGGACTCATCCTATAATAAGGCAGGTTAGGAAGAGAAGCATCCATAATCAAATCTATATGGTGTTGTATGTCCTACATTGGAGGTAACCCCTGCAGGCAAATCCTCAAGAATCATATTAGAAAATCCTCCAATAAAGTCTACACCTCCACTGGAATTTGATCCCAAATTAAATCTCTACTTTTTGCCTCTCCCTTGACCACCATCAAATACACCTCTCGGGTCTCCTTACATTCGCCCATAAAGGAAGATAGGCCATGCATAATAGTTAAAAAGTTCCTTCCCTCTGCCTTTAAAGCCTTAGGTTGGTTCTTCCTAGTAAAAGGCACCAGTGTATATCTCACTCCGTCCTTTTCTAACTGATACACGTTACTCCTACTCGAGTGTTCAGCATCTATATCATACTGTCAAGGATGCCCAAATAAGATATGGCAAGCATCCATATCCACCATATCACAGTACATGTAATCATCATATTTGCTAATAGAGAATGGCATCTTACAACGTTCACTCACTCGAATGCCACCAACTTCTTTAATCCACCCAATAATGTATAGGCTAGGATGAGTTTCTGTTGCTAACTGTAGTTTGTTAACAACATCCTTACTTATTATATTCTCCTGACTCCCACCATTAATAATAAGATCACACAAATTCCCTTGCACAGTACACCTAGTGTGAAAGAGCTTATGGCGTTGAGTTTCATCACCATACTTTTGAGATAACATAAGCTTCCTCACCACACAAATGTACTTTTCCTGCTCATAATCCTCATAATCATCATCCCCATTAGGTCTGCACACTTCATCCTCTATAATATCATCATCCTTCTTCATTATATTCACTACCTTCCATTTAGGACACTCATTAGAATAATGGCCAACCCTGCCACATCTGTAGCACTTAAGATTGAAAGGCCTTGCATAAGGATTATTGTTTTTAGCAGGCACAAATGTATTACCCTTACCTCCTTCTATCGCTATACCAACATTGGTAGTCTTTACAGTATTAGATATAGTGAGAGGTGCTTTCCCCTTATCACTTAGAGCCTTATTGTCTATGCCTCCATATCTTCTGTAATTAGCACTACGGGTTTGCTCTTAAATGAGTAACTCAACTTTCATTGCCAAATTCATATCCTCATGCACACTGAAAACCATATGCTCCCTAATTTTATCTCTAATAGTCTGTTTCAACCCACTCAAATCTTACCGCCTGTTAGTTCTTACTCTCTAATAATTGATTCCTCTCTGCTAACCTTAAAAATTTAGCAGTATATTTATTCACACTCCTACTACCCTGTGTACATCTTTGATAAGCATAAAAAATATATTAGTCAGAGTCCAGAGGTAAAAATCTACGTCACAATAATTGCTTCATCCTACGCCATATTTGAATTAGACCACACCCATCTCCCATTCTTGTCTCCCTAAATCTATTCCACCATACTGATGCTCCCCCTTTTAACCTATAAGCAACAAATTTAACCTTTCTATCCTCGGGCAACTCAGTACATTCAAAGAACCTATCTACTTCAGTTAGCTAATCTGAAAACCCCTCAATAGTAAGATCACCACTGAAGTTAGGGATATCTACCTTTAGTTTGTATTCATCGTCTCCTCTATAGTTTGGTTGCCACTGCCTTCCACATTGTTGTCTATCATACGGAATTGCAAATTCACCAAAGTCAACCTCCTTATTTGAAGTGTCATCAAATCCGGTAACTGGTCTTCTTTGATTTTGTATATTAGGATGGGATTAATAATGGGTCTGACAGGGTTAATTTGTCCACCTTATTCCTTATCATCATTCCTACGCCCTTATCCATTAATCCTCAATAACGCTTGTAATTGGGTTTGTATTGTTTCCAACTACTAAGTTAAATTTTTGATTGAGTGTTGTTGTCCTTTAATTGATTGACGTTGTTCATTAATCAGTCTCCAAACAGCCCGCAATCCCTAGTCACCATCTTAGGATTAGTTATAATCATTGGCACTAGTAGTACCCATCGATTGGGAGAAACTCGCTCTGATACCACCTGACGCAACATGCAGCGTAATTGATCAACAAGAGTAAACAAGTCTCAATCCAGAGACTAATTCTTAATTCTAAAGAACAAATAAAGCAAAAGCTTTAATTTTAATTAATAAATTGATAAAAGTGATAAAAGTCTCTAAAACAAGACCTAAAGCATCTATTTATACCCTAGGCATAATATGGGTATAATAGGAAATAAAATAATATTCCAAAATAACCAAAATAAAAGAATTCATGTAATTTAAAAAACATTGTCTATTGTCCACGACATATGATGCAAATGGATGCTAAACTAACTCCTTGCGTCATGATAATTAATTTTAGAAGCTATTATAAATGAACATACTTTCTTGATTATCTAATAAAACTTGAGTGAGCAAAGAAGATTCAAATTGCCACTTTTATAGTTGCTATAAAGTTAACATGATTTATCAAATCACATTTTAAAAGAGTTCACTCACCTTGAAGATTAAGGAAGATAGGTAAGAAAAAAAATCAAAAGGAAAGCATATAGAGATATTAGTAATGATAACGATGGACATACAAGAAATAAAGTGTTTTTATAAGAAAATGTATAAATGAACATAATTGATCGATTAATAGTAATTTTTATTACATAGAATGGTTTTTTTACATTTACTTAACTTTTAATAATCTATGGAACAAATCTTCAATGAAAGTAAAAAAGAAAATTAAATATATACAAAAGACTATTATTCAAATTTAACCCTCTTATTAGGGAAAATATTTGACCATATGCGCATAATATTAGGCATTCCTCTTCTACGTGAACTCTAATAATCATGGTATTGTAAAAAAAAAACTTCACGAATCATGCATGCAAAGGATATGTCTTCTAGATGAATTTTATATTTTGTATGTCTATGATAAGAGGTGCTATAGATGCACCATTTATAATTTAATCACAAACTGAAACATTTTCGGGCTTTTTATTTTCATTTTTCTTTGCTATTTCATGTATATCATACCTTAATTACTCATTCAAAAACATATTACTCATATGTTTTGGATATATTGTATATGGAAGTGGCATTCCATCAATATCCTTGAGTGATATTCCAGTCTTCATTACCATATCATTAATTTCAATTATAATATAATTTTGTATTTCATCCTATTATAATTGGAGGTGAGGGAAATCAAATCCAAACCCTAAAACAATTTCAAGTTTTTTGTTATAGTATAGGCTTAGGATTGACTAATATATGATGAGGATGTGCATGTAGTTGTGTGTTTGCATATGAAAATAAAAATGTCTAAATTTATTTAATAACCTAAAATAAACTTGTTAGATGATGTTATAAGTAAAGGTTTAAACAAATGAGGAATTATTTGTTGTTCTATAATTGTTGTTTAACTTAAGGTTATTACCATTTTTTCTAAGAGTTTGCATATTAAACAGCTTATTATTTAGTTAGATTTAAATAATTCTATTAATAAAATTAAAGAATATCTTTCCTCAACTATTTTCTTTTAAGAACTTCATATAAAAATCTACCTTTATGAAAATGAAGCACAAAGTTATATAAGAGTTGAATATAGACATTTCATTCATGAACTGAAAATTTTCCATCCATGTGCTTGATGTCTTTAGTTTATGTATATCAATTTCCTCTGTTTCTTTGTCTACTCAAGGATACCTTTTTTAGGGCTATGGATAATTTCTCCCTTTCCACTATCATCTTTTACACTATATAACAATAATAAATATTCAAAGTTATTTCGTAAATAAAGAACATGTAATTGTTAGTTTGAAATTGCTTTTTCTACCCATTTAATTGAAATTATTTGAGAATATTTTATTTAGCAAACCTTTTGGCATTCTTCATTTTCAATGCAAGACATTTTTCCCTTTTATCTTATCAATTTGCAAAAAATTTAGTTTTTTGGGATAAAATAATTAAAAAAATTATTTTAGTTACAATAAATAACAAGAAATTTATGTAATTTTTCTAATGATTTTTTAATTAATTATACCTCAATGTTTGTTGTCTCATTGGTAACACTGTCTTGCTAGTCAGTGAGTTTTTCCATTTCAATATCATGTTCCTATGAAAACATAAGATTAAAATCATTTTACTAAATTTTTAACATGGGCATGAAATGTATTTTCGATTTACCTCAGTGTTTGTTATTTTGCTGCTGACTAAACTTTCTTTGTTGACATCTCCAATCTCATTTTCAATTTCATGTTCATATGGAATAAGGAATAGTAAAATTATATTCATTTAATACAATAACAAATTATATATCGAAGTATTTAAAAATATTACTTTACTTCCTAACCTTTCTTATTGCTTGTAGTCTATATTGCTCTTCAAGTTTCTCAAATGGTTCAAAGATTCTTGTTATTGCATAGGTCAATCGTCCTTCTTTCAAATTGTAGTTATTCAATCTTATTTTGAAGATAAATGTCATCCCACAAAGATTACGAATCGAGATTAGCACTTCGCTGCTTCCTACCTATAACTTGTTGAGAAGTTTTGATGTTGAAATATCAAGGAGTTTCTCTACATCAAGATTATATAAAAAAAAAAACATTATGGTTTCGGCTCCATCTGACACTTTGAGGTCCATCTTCTATCTGTATACAGAATTGTTAAAATTTAGCATAAAATTGACATAATATTGTTCATTCATCATAGTAATCTGATTACCTTGTCATTGGATATATGCAATCTTCATCACAATAATTGCATGTGTAAGAACCAACAAGAACAACTAATTTTCTGTTACACACATTACAAGATTCATAATACCATCCATATGTTAAATCAATTTGTATGATTTTAGCCCAAATGGTGAAGATAAGTTCCTACAAATTCATAATTACTTTAATAATTTTGAAGAATTAAATTTTATAATACAAATTACATAGCAAAAAAAATGGGTTTATTGCACCGTTGGTGCCATAATCTTGCCCCATGTTTCAAAATGGTACCAGATTTTTATTTTTTTCTTTTCAGTAACCAAAATTCTATTTTTGTTCAAATTAATGTATCTCGAACATATCCGATTAAATTTAGCATACGTGGCAGCCTGAATAAATATATTTTTAGTATATTTGCCACGTAAGCATCTCATTAAACAGTCTAATCATCTTGTTGACCCCATAAAATAAAATTTGTTTGTGGGCCCCATAAAAACTTTTAGCAACTTTTATTTTATGGAGCCCACAAGGTGATTAGACTGCTTAATGGGGTACTTACGTGGCGAATATATTAAAAATATACTTATTCCGGCTACCACGTATGCTAAATTTGATCGGTTATGTTCGATGTACTCTAACTTGCAACAAAAATAGAACTTTAGTAACTAAAAAGAAAAAAAATTAAAAATCTGGTACTATTTTAAAACATGGAGCAAAATTATGGTACCATTGGTGCAATAAACCCCCAAAAAATAGCACTTTTTACCTGGTCATCTAATTCCCATTTCATTTGCAAAATTTTTTTATTGTTCTCCTATTTATGAAAATTTGCTTCTCAAGTGGAGCTTCAAAGTTCTCCCTAGATTTCAAAACTCCAAATTCTATTTATGTACCAGCAAACATGATAATTAAATTTATTAGTACCAATAATAAGAAAAAAAGTAGTTTTTATTATAAGTGATTTAAAATGCATTAGTTTTTTTTTTAATCTTTATGATACATAGGAGATGAAAACTCACTATATTTTTAATAAAAATGATACATAAAAGATGAAAACTCACTATTCTTTAATTCTTTAACTTCAGGTATCTCTAAGTTAATATGAGCATTTGTTCCTAAAGTAGATGAAAAGTAAAGTTCTCATGGTAGAAAATATTCAAAATTAATGGATATTGAACTTTAAAAATCAATTAATAAATCTCATTATTGATGATGTTACTAATATATCCAGAAATGTCTTAATTGTAGTTGAAGAAATAAGCAAGATAAATGGTCCACCATTTTTATGGTAGAAGCTGAAATCCCTATTATATACTAATTTTTCCCATAAAGTTGCTTTCATTTTTATTTTCCTACATTAGAAATGATGAAAAAATCTAAATAATATATGATGAGTAATTGTAAATAGATTTAATACATAAGGAATCATGTTTATACAAATCATTTTTTATGCAAATCATTTTTAGAGTTAATAATCAGGAAATATATGCAAAAACATAATTAGTAATCATGTTTTAGGAAACTGGCAACTATAAATAAGTTGTTTTGAGAATTCACATGTGTATATATTACATAGCAGAATTATTTAAGTACAACTTACTGGCTGAGTTAAAGTTGAACATCCCTTTCCAAAATTCAATTGGCTCCTACATGTTCTACTTCTCCAACTGCAATTAACTTTCCTATCACATCTAGACAAATTTTCAAAAAAAAAATTATATGCATGTCTATATACATTTTATGAAAATATCGAAAAATTCATTTGATTTAGCTGTTAAGTATTTAGTGTCACCAACCCTTCACCTAAACACATCATATATAACAAACTCAAAGACATGTCTTGGTATCTCGTCAAATGGTACTTCAATCTTTCTCACAGTAGTAGTGAGCAAAAATGTAATTTTATAATTATGGCTAATAGACTTGTAAGCATTATTTTGTACGGACACCTTAAATTTTTTAATTACATATGATATTCACTCAATTAATAGATTTTTGTATTTGTTTACTTGATTTCTTAAAACAATTGCATGAATGTTATTTTCCTAAAAAAAAAAGGAGAAAAATACTAAAAATAAATTAAAATATTATTCCTTTTCTTTGTTTTAGTTGTACCTATTCATCCACTGAACCATGTTCAAGCCTTTAACCTCCTTGTTGTTTGGATCCAACCATTCCCACATTCTACATACTCTCACTCTTATCATCCAATCATCTCTAGAAGCATCAAGTGTGTCAATCAAGAAATGAAAAACTATAAAATTAATTGTTGAAACTTATGTTTTGTGATTAATTAAATATAAATGATTATTAATCATTTATAAATAGTTAATCAATTAATTATTAATAACCTATAATTAATCATTTATAAATTATTATTCAACTATAGGGAAGACACTAAATATAATTATTTATTAAAGTTGAAAAATGAAAAGATATAAGTTGTATATATATTTATAACCTGCAATCATTAATATATAAGTTGTTACTAAATTATAAGGGGGTAATGAAAAGAACAAAGAAAGTTATATACTGTCTTTTATATATATATATATATATATATATCTTATTCCTAACGCATTAAATTAATTAAATTTCAGTTTTAATTTCGCTAAAAATAAATATCTTTTATATTTTAATTCAATCTATTTATTATTTATTTAATATAAATTAAATTAGATAATATAATTTTATAAAACTTACTAAATTAAATTCAATAAGTAAATAATTAAACTAAAAATTAAGTGCATAGCAACTATAAAGTGCCCAAGCTTCCCCCAATGCGAACTTAGTTCCATACTTGTGACTGTGAATTGTATACAATAAAAATGTAGCTAGAAAACGTGAGTGGATCAAAACTTTCTAATAAATCTTTATCTTCTAGAATCTATAAACATAAGGGACTATTGGACATTCATCTTATGGTGGGATGGGTACATATACAACACCTAAAGAAAAATTCTAGAGAAGTTCTTGGACCAATGAAGATAGAAAATTTTACAAAAGTCATTGTATGTATCTAACACTATTCAATGAAATGAAGATAGAATGTTAAAAGACATCATTTAAAATAGAATGTTAAAAGACATCATTTAAAAATTTGATGTCCTCATTACAATCATACCATCTTTGTCACTTACATGTGTTACGATGTTAGAGTTAGCTCACTCTACTTGTAGTGTGACTTCCATCCACTTCCCACTATCAAGTTTTCTTATTGTCGGATATCAAGGAAATCATGAAATATAGTAATCAAATTATTATGAATAAATATAAACAATTAATCATGAAATACTTAGTACATTAAACGATATTAAATTAATTTTATAATATTATTATGAATAAATGTAAAAAAATATTTGTTAATATTAATTATTATTAAATAAAACTATCGACTTTTCAAAATACTAAACTTTCAAAAATTAATGAGATAGATTAAGACAATAGAAAACAAAGAGACATTGAAAAATGTTACTTGTACTATAAATAAGGGGTAGGTTTTCTTTCCATTATTCTATCTTTCCGTAGTTCTCTATCATTCAACAACTATGACTTTTTCTTTTTATTTGAAAACAAAAAAGCCCACAGTGCTAGAAATGTCTGCTGAAATTTTCTTCCAAATGATATATGAATTGAAATTTTCCTTATTTCAATAGCTACCAATCCTGCAAATTTATTCAATGTGATGCTTGTCTGAGTTTCTTTTTCTGATTTTGAGTTTCATTGTTAAGAGTTTAAATTTTTGTTGCTTTTCTCGTATTTCCTTTTTTTCTTTATTTAGGTGCAAGTCATTTCATGCTATGGCAAATAGCATGTTTGTCCTCAAACATTTTAACATTTGAAGTTTAAAAGAAAGAGTTCCATTCCTAAATGATGGGGGTAGACTTTTCCTACAATCTATGGTTGATATTGAAAATTATGATGTAGCAATTATGTTTGGTACCAATTTATACTTTAATAACAATGATATGAATCGAGGTTTGTATTTGTTGGAGGATAGTGTTCTATTTAAAAGGGTTCATTCAATTTATAATTTTGGAATTACTTTGCTTTCTCACAATGATCGGTTTTGAGGAATTATGCTAAAAAAAATCATGTCTCTTCCAAGAGCACATATGGTTTTGCAAAATTGTAGGGCTACCTTATTTTCTATGATTGGTAGGAGAAAAATCACAATTGGATCATGGGTGGAATTCTGCAGAGTTGATTGTGATGTCGTTGTACAAGCTTTATATATTAAGGAAGAGGAAGAGTTCAATTTAAGTAATATCTATGCTAATTGTTTGATTAATGCATAAATTTTTAAGCTTAAGTTTAAATAGTTTGAGAATGGACCTAGTTAAAAATAAAATATGGGAAAATAATGTCATGAAGATGTTTGAGCTAAAAAGTTATAATATTAATAAATTTAAAGTATGAATAAGTTAACAGTTTTAGTTATTAGTATATAGTGTTTTATATTTTATTTAATTCTAAGCACCACATAAATATAGCTCTTTACAATTGGAGGTTTGATTTTGCCCACTTCGATATAAGTTAATAGAGCTCATAATAAAAAAAATACCATTATAAGCAACACAAAATTGAACTTGGGTCCATTTACTGTAAATTTCTTTTACTAGTTAAAAATGGCACTTGAGATTCATCTCTTGTCCAAGAAACCGATAACATCCTAACCAAATTTCTACACATCTTCAACTTCTTGCAAGAAGTGTATTTCCTTAAAAATTAACAGTAAATGCGCATAAAGAGACTTAGCTGGAGCACCAAAATCCAAAACACAACAACCATATTCTAGCTTTGATCTTTACATAGTATTTATGAAATGAAGCATTTTCAAAGAGTTAATGGAGAAGATGATAAAGGAGCAAGATATGCTTATATTTACCCTTAAGACATCATAATACTCCACCACAATTGTTGTGTTTGTTGTAATTGGGGTAAGCTCGCGTGGCTACACATTAAGCCGCACTTTGCGTGAGAGAAATTATATTTTTAAAATTTTTATTACAAAATATAAAATTATTAAATGAATAAATTACAAAAATTAGAAAATATAATAATAAGAAGTTGATTGAACTTTTAGACTATCAATAAAAATAATAATTTAATAACATTAATCATATCTTTAAATAAAATAAGCATATATTTTATTACAATTAAATAAAATATTTCTTAATCTAAATGAAATTAATATTAAAACGATTAAACGAGATACATTTTTTGGTAAAATAATGCAACAAAAAATTAACTTCTAATTTCAAAATAAAAAATGTTACAAAAGTTCAAATATAATAAATTATATTGCAAATGCTAGGGTTGGAGTCATTTTCATCATTTAAAGAACTCTATAAAACCCCACATTCAAACAAAACAAAAATTAACAAAGTCATAAAAAGAAGAATTTCATACATGGATGTTATGTCCAAAACTCATAGGCTACACCTTGTCATGCTTCACTGCACGGGTCTCCCATAGAAGCTACCCACTAAGGTAGTACATAAGATACTAGACAAGTAAATAAGCTACTAATTGCAATAACGAATCCAATCAAGCGATGTGGGTGATAACAAATTGAAAATTAAATGTAAAAAGGAATAAAAAAGAAAAGAAACTGAAGCAAAAAAAGCTAAGGAAATTGAAGGTGAAGAGAAATAAGAAAAGAAAATAAATCGAAGTTAGACTGAATTTGAAGGATCATTTAAAAATCTAATGTCCTCATTACAGTCATACCATCTTTGTTAGTTACATATGTCATGATGTTAGAGTTGGCTCATACTACTTGTAGTGGTGACTTCTAACCACTTTCCACTATCAAGTTTTCTTAATGTCAAATATCAAACAAATCATGAAATATAGTTATCAAATTATTATGAATAAATGTACATAATTAAACATGAAATACTTAGTACTTTAAAAGATATTAAATTAATTTTATAATATTATTATGAATAAATGTAATGAATTTATTAATATTAGCTATTATTACATAAAATAATCAACTTTTGAAAATACTAAACTTTGAAAAATTAATGGGATAGACTAAGACAACAGTAAATAAAGATGTTGACCTTATCAATAATAAATCTTAATTTTGATCTTAACAAACTTAATTTTGAGCATTTAATATGTTTGTTTAAGTGTGTATAAGCTAGGACTTATTTGGAAATCAAAATGGAGTAAAAGTATCAAAGAAAATCAAGTCTAGACCTCAGTCACGAGCACGGTCATAATCAGGACAAATGAAGATGGATCAGAACAAGTTTTGCCAAAATTTTCCAAAAATGGTAGAACAGATCCCAGGCTCTAGTCCCGATCGGGACCAGGACCAGGATTACAAATCTCAACCGGGACTCATTTGCTTTGTTCTTCAATTCTTTATCTAAAATAAATCTCGAACGTCGTCCCGACCGAGACCATGCCCAGGGTCAGTGCAGTTATTCAAAAATAACATATACAAATGGTTATTTTTAAATATCCCAACCAGGACTGAAGAAATCCTGACCGGGATCAATGTTATAATTGAATTGCTCAAGCATAAATATAACCGTTGAAGATCATTTAGAGGTTAAGAAACTTAATTATTCATTATATACTTCAAAAGCATTCAATCAATCTCTTATTTTTCTTTAAACTCATTCTATTATTCTATAAACTCTTATGAGAGTTTGTAAGTATTTAGAATAAAGATTCTTATTCTTATATTTCTGGGTTTAAGAAAAAAGGGAAGTGAAATTCTATTCTAAGGGAATTGGTTTAAGTGTTTAGCTGTTAAAACACTTAGGATTTGGTTTTAAAGTGAGCTTAGAAACTCTAGTTTGTAAGGTTGTAAGAGCAAGCCTTAAAATTTTGTTTAATCTCAAACTTATGAATAAGATTGTGGGTGATTAAAAATCCTAAATTGGGGATAAGTTAGGTGGAGATGTAGGATTGTTGAGAATCTGAACTCTTTAAATTCTTGTGTTCATCATTCTTCCTTCTCAACATTCTTTCAATCTATGCTTATCTATTTTTAAATTTTTTATTTTTGTTCGATATCCCTATTCACCCCCCCCCCCTCCCCTCTAGGGCATTTTCATTTGGTATCAGAGCTTGAATTCTATGAACTTAATTGCTAAAAGTCGAGATCATAGGAAGTGAAACTCAAAACATTTATTCTCTTAGACCATTCTTTAATGGAAGTGACTATCCTCACTAGAAATTCACAATGGAGCTATATTTGGATTATGATTCTATCAAACTTTAGGACATTGTCCTAAAAGGTTGGGAACCACCCAAAGCTACCGTTGAAGGAGTAGTTACTACCTTCCTAAGGAGTCAATGGAACAATGATCAAAAAGAAGAAAATCACAAAAATAAAAAGGCTATGATCACCTTTGTCTCTTCTATGTCAAGAGAAGAAGGTGGCAAGCTTCAACATTATATTTTGACCAAGGAAATATAGGAAATGTTGGAGAATCACTACGAAGGCAATGTGCAAATTAGAAGCAAGAAGGTTCAACTCCACATGTATGAGTATGAGCTCTTCAAAATGAAGCCTTAAGAATCAATCACGGAGATGATGAATCATCTCAATGCTCTTATCACCACCCTCAAGAAACTTGGTAAACATTTCACTGAGGAAGAAGTAAATAATAAGATTCTAAGAATCCTACCTAAGAAGGATTGGAAATCTTAAGTTACTTGAATTTAGGAAGCTCAAGATCTTGCTACTCTTTCAACTGACATGCTTATTGGAAAGCTTCTTACCTATGAGTTTACAATAAAGCAAAGAGGTGAAAAGTAAAAAGAGAAGGAAGAAAATAAAAAGAGCATAGCATTAAAAGCTTCATAAGAAGAAAGTGAAGATCAAAATTTTGAAGATTCCAGTGATGAAGATGGTGATATTGTCATGCTCACAAGAAGCTTTAAGTTCTTAAGAAAGAAAAATTCTTCAAAAACTAGAGACGTCAACAAGAAGTATGAAGGAGAAAGCAAGAAGAAAACTAAAGAAGTTACTTGTTATGAATGTAAGACACCGGGTCAAATCCAAAGTGTGTGTCCCAAACTCAAATTCAAAAATCAGGGACCAAAGGAGAAAAATAAGGCATTGAAAGCTACTTAGGATGACTCCTCCGAATTCGAAAAGAAAGAGGAACAACAAAAAGTGGCCAACCTTTGCTTTATGGCTCTTGAGGATGAAAATGAGGTACCATCTATTTCTAATTCTTCTTGTGATGATTATTGTGAATATAATGATAATGATGATGATGATGAGAGCTCTTTTTCAAGTAAACTTATGCATAAATATACAAGCTTACTTTGTAAGAAAAAGCTTTATAAGTACAAGTTTACTAGCTTATCCAAGGAATTCGAGAACTTAAAAAATGACTTTTCTAAACTTGCCAAGTCAAATGAAAAACTTGCAAGTGATTTGGAATGTTCAAGTTCTTTGAAAGACCAACTTAAGAAAGCCAATGATGAAAATCAAAAACTTTCTAAGGAAGTCTTAGAATTAAAAAATTCCATTTCCAAGTTCAAAAAAGGGAAAGAGACTTTAAATACTCTTCTTGACTCTCAAAAATTTCATAGAGATACTCATGGAATTAGATATAAAAATGGAATGTCCTCTTCATCATCATCATATGTTAATTTTGTTAAAGCATCACATGATTCTATTGCATTTACATCCAAAAATGAGACTCAAGCTTTTAAAGCTAAGAGGTCTCATGTGTCAAATAATAAGGGAAAGTCTAATAAGACTCAACCTCCATTGACATAAAGAAGTAAGGCTCAAACTAGAGCACCACAACTCAAGCATGCTTATATATACACTCAACATAATCATAATAGGTATGCTACACAACACAATGCACATAAACATATTGCACAAACCTATCAAAATACACATTGTCATTGTCAATGTATGTCTCACACTATGACTCAAAAGAGTTATAGAAAGCATTCACTGCCACAACGCATAAGGTATGATTCATATACTAGGAAAGCTTATCATCCTAGAAGAAATAGATTTGCAAATGTTAAGTGTTTTTACGGCATGACCATAGGTCACTCTGGCAATGTGTGCTTCTATAGAAGACTGCACTTAAACTTGCTTCCTTTGGATTACCTTGAGACTAACAAACCAAGACCAATTAAGGTTTGGGTTCAAAAGAATGTGTAAATTATGTTTTGTAGGTGTGCTTAAAGTCTAGAAAAATAAAAAGTAAATGGTATCTAGATAGTGGATGTTCAAGATACATGACTGGAGATAAAGAGCAATTCAATAAACTTGATGCTAAGGATGGAGGATATGTTACTTTCGGGAACAATGCAAAAGGAAAGATAATTAGAATTGGAGAAATTGGTAATCCTCAATCCTTATCTATACATCATGTATTGTTTGTTGATGGTCTTAAACATAATTTGCTTAGTATAAGTCAATTATGTGATATGGGAAATAAAGTCACTTTCTATCCTAAAAATTGCTTTAT
>CATIWM010282201.1:0-35648 GCA_949671775.1 Mallotus repandus
TTACCAAGCATTTTATTTTTCTTTTTTTGTTATCGTTATCTATAGGCTTAAATTAGCAATATTTTTATTAATTTCAAGGTCCCAAATTGGTGGCAAATGCTGATTTATTGTTGCAGAGGCAGACATATATAACAACTTCCAGGTAACCATGACAGTACAAAAGGATGCCAATAGATGACGCCTGCTGCGCCCCGCATCAAGATAAATTTTTTTTACCAATTATTATATTGCCTTCAAAATTAATTAAAATTTATTTTTTAAAAAAATTATTTTTTTGAAATTTTAATTTTTTATCAATTAATTAAAATAATTAAAACTAAAATTTAAAGTTCCATTTGTTTGTTAAAAAATAAGGATAGAAATTGAACTCGAAAATTACTAGTGTTTGGTTAGCTAAAATTAATATAAAAATAAGAATATAATTACATTATCAATAGAAATCATCATTCTCATCTATTGTTAATGAATGACTTTTTTTTTTAAAAGCTTAAGGAAAGACTTTTAATTCCTTTAAAAATCAAGTTAAATCAATTATATATTGATCCAATATTTAAATATTAATATTTATTTTTTAAAATTTATAAATAAAATATTTAACTTAATAAAAAATATTTATCAAAAAGTAAATAATATTTTATAGATAAATATTTTATAATACATTATTATAATATTAATTTTTTAGTATATAAAAATAATTATAATGTTAATTTTTTATATATAAAAAATAATTATAAAAATATTTTTTTATAAGAGAAATTTTAATTGTTAAATGATATTTGAATCTCATTTTCATTCTTATTTATTAGAGATCTGAACATCTTTTTTAAATTTTTATTCATTTTTTTATTCATTTATATTTTTATTTTGATACTGATTCCAATCCAACAGTATGAAATGAACACCTTTAAAATAAATTAATAAATTTATTGTATAATAATTTAAACATTCATAATTTATTAATAATTTATTTTTTTTATAATGTAATTATAAAAAAGGAGAAATATTATGGTAAAAAGTTGCTAACTGCATGGGAGCAACATTAAACATTATCCAATACAAAAAAGGAAAAGTACAAAACAATTAAACATAATCCAATACAAAATAAGGAAAAGTACAAAACAATTTAATACGTGTTACTTTCTCTCAACTTCTGCAGTTTGGTTTTATAAAAAAAAGCCACCACAAATCATAGAAGTAATTTTTTTTTTGCCAGATAAAGTGCATATATTATTTTTTTTTTACCAAAGTTGATAACAGACATGGCAGTCTTACCTTCCAACACTCTGGCCACTAAGCCAAACTTCGGGCGATAAAGAACATATATTAGATTATAAAAGAGCTAAGAGTTCAACGGGCGTGATTACAACCCAATTAGAAATAAGGGAATTTTTGTTTTTGGTCAGAAATTAGAAATAAGGGAATTAGATAAAGTAGCCTTTGCGACCCAATCTGCTACTTGGTTGCATGATCTACAGAACCAATTAAAGGACACCTTAGAGAAACTGGAGAGTTTAGACAGGCTATGATTTCCCAAGGTGCTTGATCTTTCCTGGTTACCGCTTTAAACACCTCTACAGAATCAACTTCCAAAATGCAACTTGAAACTCGTTCTTGAATAGCAATATTAACTCCCATCAAAAGGCCTTCTGCTTCTAATTTTTATCTATTTAAAAATATGTACCTTAAATTTTTAATCAAATATAATAATTACACATTCTGAGATATTGTTATTTTTAAGTAAATGATCTAATGTTAGATTTCAAATTATTTATTTGACATTTCACTTTTTTTAGAATAATATTTTCACATACCTCAATAATAAATCTCTCTTTGAAAAAAAAAAATTCTATTGAAAAAAGTGCAAAAATTATTGTGCTATGTACTCACAAAATTATTAGGCTTATACTATGAAATATAGCTAATTGTATTTGATTTATAGACTGAAAAAAATAATCACATAATCGGCTAATTATACTATCATTACTCTTACTTTTATCATAAATTATTATGTATTTTACACGTTGGCCCAAAAAAAATAATCAGTTCACTTTATTATAAATTTAAGTGCCAATAGTTACTTTATTTATGCTAGTTTTTAAAAAATTCATAGTTTTATTTTTTGACTTATAATTTATTTTATAACAAGTCAATGCTATATATTTTACCACATCAATAAAAAGCGAAAAATAAGTTTGATTTCTATTGTAAATAATGATGTAAAAGAAAGATATTTCATTAATAAAATTTCTAAAATTTGATGAAATTATATATATATATAATTAGAAATTTTAACTTAAAGTTTAAAAAGATGTTTTTAAAAAAATAAAGGGGTTAAAGTAACTTTTATCGTAGTTACATTGTTATAGCTATAAGGATTGAAATGGATATGTCTTTTTAGTTTCCGACGTAAAAAAATGGATATGTTTTTTAGAAGGATCTTTATTTTCTTTTAAATTGTCAAACAAAGAAAACAACGCTTGGCCAATTACAACTGAGCGTATTTTATGTCAATGTCTAAGAGATCTACGCTAGACTTGGATTGCATGTGTATCAAGCCCATTAATTAGTACAATCCAAACTCAAAATCATCAATAAAACCAACGCTTTGCTAAATCAAATTGAGCCTAAAGAATCTATCTATCTAAAGCTTGAAAATTATTGTCTTCATGTCATCACATATCACATCTCTTGCCTTAATTGCATGTACATGTTTCAATCAATTCATACTCACCTATTGAGAGGTCGCCCTTCAAATTAATAATTTTAGTGGGTGTCTATTGTTTGCTTTTGACATGAATTGTGTGCTTGAAAATTTTAGAATAATTTATTTATATTTAGTGTGTTTATTTTTTTGAATAGCTAGATTAAGTGGTTAATTTCCAACACTACAAAAAATAAAGAGGTTATGAAAATTCAATCTCTTCTTTCCACAACAAAATATTTACACCTTATATTACTTTAATTACTCGTGAAAGATTTTATTATATTAAATTTGATCATATACATAATAAAATATTTTATATTTTATAATTAAAATTAATAAATATTTTAAATAATATAATGATTTAATACCTACCATGCATTCATAATTAAAAAATTATTATCTTATATATATATATATATCACAATAAAAATTAATTTTATATTTCATGGGAAAATCCTAACATGGGTTTTAATGTCTTTGGTGACCCTTTTTCGAGTTTCATGCAAAAGGAAGAATTTTCAAATCAAAATTAATGAGATAAAAAAATCAAATAAAGAGACTCTTGACAAATCGCACTAAGGAGAGAAAAAAAAAAAAAAAGCAAAGATTATACCAAATTCGAAGACGGGGAGCCTAAAGTTGGCTGGCCATGGGGTCCTACCATGAGAGTTTCAATGTTTTAATGTTCTTTTCGTTTTGTGTTTTTTATTTGAAAAAACATTGCCAAAAACTGCTAAAATTATTAAAAATTTAGAATTTAATTTTGACATATTGTATATAAACTCGACCGCCCAAAAAACAGTTTCTCCAAAAAAAAAAAATCAAAAATTATATTTAATTAGATGTTTATTTTTACAATAGCCCAAAGTTTAGGGTTATTATAAATTATAGGCTTTAAAAGACAACATATGAAAATCAAATGTTTACTTACATAGTAAAGTTCTTTAACCTATCCGAGCAAATATTGGATCAACTAACATAAATTATTTTAATTTAAATTACTATATATTATAATTATTGAAAGAGTTTTGCTAGAAAAAAATTATTTAACCTACAAAGTAAATGATAATTAAAGTCTTAAGCCAATTAATTTTTCTTCATTATGAGAGAAAAAGCTAAAATAAAAATTAATTGAACTACTTGTGGATATGATAAACTAATTGATCAATATAGTGAGGAAATCTACGTTACTGTAATATATCCACGAGGTGGTAAAAAGAAAAATTCAATTAATTAAGCTTTTGCACAATTATGCTAAGATAAATGAAACAGGATTAAAGTTGGAAAAGAAATAAACCACTATTCATGAACCACTTAAAGAATTAATTGGGATGGACCAGCGCACATGCACTGATGCAAGTTTTACTGTAGATGCTGAGCACAAACATTAAGAAAAGTGGTCTCAAACAACAATTCATGCTAATAAAGGGTTCTATATTATAAATGGTATTATCAACATTAATTAATTAATATGATATTTTTTTTTATTAAAAGGGAGGAAAAATGGGTCTCGAATCCAAGATACACTCTAAATTTAGATATCTGAATGGTATATAACCAACGGACCAAGACCTTATAGGTAATTATTGTGATATTTGAATGATATCTTTTTTAAAAAAAAAATTGGATTTTGATTTTAGATTATGATATTTTTTTTAATTACATATATAAAATCACATTTTAATAGTTATCTAAAATTTTGAAAATATTAGAATTTTGAATAGGTATCAAATTTTGGGTAAATACTAATTAATGAACATTTAGAAAATTTTGGTTGAATATTTTTGGAGCTCAACTTCTATATGTTTTTGAATGCAAAACTAATGAATTATTTTTAGGTTAAAATTATCAATTAATTGTATTTAACCATGTATATATATAGGATGCTAATTAATTCTTATTATATGAATATAAAATATTTTAAATGTGAATTATTATTTAGTTAAAAAGTGTAATATATTTTATAATTAAAAATTGTGGAAAATATTTATACTACATGTAAAAGGTGATTGGAGGTGGGCAGCATACGAACAAAGACCCGCGTGCTTTAAACATGCAAGCTGTAAAAACAACGCGTTTTCGCGTTTCCTTCAAAGCTATCTCTTCAATGTTTCGTTGCTTTAGGATTTGAAAGAGATGGGCCAGTGCCCAATGGTCTCTTTATCTCTATATTTATATATCCAACATTTTTTTGGTACACTAAAATTGTTGGTCAAAACAATTGAAAAATTTTAGAAAGAAAATTTATTTTTAGGAAATAAATTTTAAATTCAAGTTACATCTTTCATGTCTAAATTTGTGAAATTCACTTTATACTATAGTTTTATAAAAATTAATTTAAAAATACCGACTATTAATCAGTAACAATTTTTTTCGATTCCAATAATATTGAGAGTTGAAAAAGCAATTGTTGTAATTATATTGAAATTATGTTTGTTTATTGGCATGTAGTTTGCAATTTTGATCTCTAAGTGGGTTGTTACCGGATGTTTCTTTTTGAATAAACAACTTAATAATCGTCAAAAATGAAATTTACTAGGATAAGCCTCTAAACCATTGAACGATAATGAACTTGAAAAATTAACACCAATAACATAAAGAAAAAAAAAAAGTCACAAATTAACCAATTTTTTTGATTGTCCGAACACCTGAATTTCAACTAGGCTTCTTCACATACCTTGAACTGGAGAGAGCAAGTGCTATCACTAATGATGGGTACAGTAAATACCATCTAATACATACTCTATTAGAGAAGAACAAATAATTGAAGGATTTGATTTTTAGATAAGCTGAATCAAATTTCTCCAATAAAATTTGTTGGAGATATACTCTCAAGTTTCAAAATAATAAATTGTCCTTTTTTTTTAACCATTAATAGAGATAGTGGTGTGATTCAAATTTTGTTCTCCTCATCATATGTATGTGAGGAATATAATAAATTATTCTTTGAGAATTCTTTAGTTGTAAAGTAGACCGTGCCAAAAATTAGAAAGTTTAAATGATCTTTCTTCTCCAACAAAAGTATAAGGTTCGATATGTAAAAAAAAGAACAAAATCTTTGACAAATCAAATGAAAAATTAATCAAGAAAGATTATCAAAACTGAAGAAAATCTTCAAACTATCACTGAGTAGAGAAGAGAGAAAAAAGTGGAGATACTGCCGGCCAATGTCCCTGGAAGAATTTGGAAAAGTTTAATAAGAGATTAGAGAAAAGAAAAGTTGCCGAATTGATTTGTAGACCGTGATGTAATATTATTAGCATGTCTGAAATATAAACCAAATTTAGTAATAAAAATATTAACTAAAATTAAGAATTTTACTAATTTTAAATCATAATTATCTTATTTTACATTTTAAAATTCATAAATGTTGGATCAGATGATTGTGGTCTAATGTCGTTTAAGTTAGATTTTAAATTCGAAACTTTTAAATACTAATGAGAAAATCTTTACTGCCATTCGGAATCCTATCCTAATCAAATCCAGATTATTTGGGTTCTACGAAATACTAGATATCAGATGCATCAAATGCAAAAAAAAAAAATAATAATAATAATGATAAAAGTTATTGAATGAGTAGTCAAATGATAACTTCTTTGTAAAGACATCATGAATTGTAGGGTTCAAATCATGTCGTTGTTAATTTATAAATGAAGGATTGTTCCTATTGTACAGTCTATTGATACATAAATCATAGGTAGTAGTCAAGTGATAACTTTTTTCTAAAAATATTTTAAAATATAGAGTTTAAAATTTTTTATTATTAATTTAAAAAGGAAAAATTTTCGTTTGTTACACAGTGATACTAAAATCATAAAATCTCTTTACTTAAAAAAAATAACAATAAAAAGTTTTATAACAGTAAAATTTATTTTAATGCACTAAAATATTTTTAAAATAGTTAAATATTTTCTTACAACTTTATCATCACCCATTAACGGCCTTGGATGATAGACTATGTAGGTTGTAGGTTGATAGTTGTCCATTCATTATTGCAATGCGTGCAGCAGTTATGGCGTTGTATGTTGTGCAGAAATCTAGAGGAAAAAGGAGAGGATAAAAGTTCCCCATGCTTGGCCCCCTGTGTCATTTCTTTTTACATAATTGTGAGTTAAAAGTTTTTAACTTCTAATTTCAGGAATGGTAAATTTTTATTTGTCAATTTCTGATGAAATTAATACTGAAATGTTAATGTAAGTAAATAACGGAATAACGATGTGATAAAATTATTTTTAATAATGAATCATAGGTTATTTTATGTGAAATTTTTTTATTTATACTGTAAAATTTAACAATAATCTATATGACTTATGATTTATTATTGAAAATAATTTTACTACATCTTTATTATTTTCTTTGCCCACTTTAGTATTTCGATATTGATTTCATCAAAAATTGAAAAATATAAGATCACTGTAAAGTTACTAATTTTTGTAAGCCTAATTGATTCTATGAAATAATGGTGAAAAATAAATAATAAGTTAGAGGTTGTGAATGAAAATAATCCCCGAGGTTCAAATCAGTCATGACATGTGGAGGTTCCAAAATGCCAAAACCATTACAGTAAAAAGTAACATTCCATCCCGCGTCAGACTTCGCAATCCACTCAAAAAGCAAGAGAAGAACCTACTATTTTCAAAACCATACACCATCGCATCTTTTTCATACCCAACAAGCCACATAGGACAGAAATTAATTTATATGCCACAAATATTAACTCATTAATATTAGCAGTAATTTCTTTAAATTTTTTTTATATAAATCAAATTTATTATAATCTTTTAATAATTAATTTAACATAATTACATATATAAAATTTAAATTTAAAATGTGAATTAAACAACAGTAGCTCCCTCTCAATTTTTATAAATTACAATCATTTAATGTTTGTGAAGTCTTATTTTCCATTAAATAATTTTCTATTTCAGGCAACTGCCTACTTTAAAAAAAAAATTATAGTGTGTCTCATGTTATTTTGATCCACTTATAATAATGAAATTTAAATACTTGAATTGAGTAGCAATGGGCCAAGGGGCCATGCACACAACAAAGACCAAGATGTGCCAAGCCATGTCTAGGACTCGACCGGCTAGTGTTAGAACAATGATACCATGGTTTCGGGAAAAAAAAGAAAAGAAAAGAAAGAAAGAAAGAAAGATACTGTGTGGCCGCCGACGCATAAATAAAAAACAGGGCTTTAGCAAATGAAAATAAAATAAAGTACAATTAACAGAAAATTACTTTTGTTTGAGCAATATTTTAAATTTTTTAAAAATAATGAACTTCCATTTATTTATGAGAGAGTTACATACATTAAATTAACAGATACAACACATAAACTAAAAATATTTTAGAAACTACAAAAATGATATAAATTTAGATAGTAAAATATTGAAAACATTATTAATGGTCAACATTTATTTTCTCGATTCTTTTTATGCCACTAAGAAATCATGATCGGAATTAAATTTATAATTTTTTTTAATATTTTATTTTTATATAGTTAATATCTATTAATATGATACTCCATTGGACAAATTCAACCATAAAATTAAAAAATATATAGATAACATCAAACTAGATTTAAAAATCTTATAGAAAATCCTACAAAAATTAAGAAAAATATTTTAGGATTAAAGATTATAATGTCAATCTAACTTATTTAAGAACAAAATAAGTTGAAAAAAATTAAAAAAATGACAGTGTGTCTCATGTTATTTTGATCCACTTATAATAATGAAATTTAAATACTTGAATTGAGTAGCAATAGGCCAAGGGGCATGCTCACAACAAAGACTAAGATGTGCCAAGCCATGTCTAGGACTCGATCGGCAACTTGGGAATACAGAATCAGAGTGTTAGAACAGTGATACTATGTGGCCGCCGACGCATAAATAAAAAAAACAAGACTTTAGCAAATGAAAATAAAATAAACTACACTTAATAGAAAATTATTTTTTGTTTAAGCAATACTTTCATTTTTTTTGAAAAAAATGAACTTCCATTTATTTATGAGAGAGTTATATACATTGAATTAACATATACAGTGCATAATTCAGTCTAAAATTATATTAAAAAGTGTGCTATTTAACTAAAAATATTTCAAAAACTACAAAAATGATATAAATTTGAGTAGTGGAATACTGAAAAATTTATAATGGTCAACATTTATCTTCTCTATTGTTCTGATGAGAATGAGAAACTATAATCAGAGTTAAATCTGATAATTTTTTTTTAATATGTCATATTTGTACAATCAATATCTACCAATCTGATATTTTATTGAACAAATCCAACCACAAAATTAAAATATATATAGATATATATAATATCAAATTAGATTTTATGAAGACTCTACAAAAATTAAGAAAAATGTATTAAGATTAAAGATTATAATTTCAATCTAATTTATTTAAGAACAAAATAAGTTAAAAGATTAAAAAAGAAAGGGAAAGGGTGGTCTAAAAATGGTTAAAATCATTTTAAAAACGATTTATAAAACCACCTAAAGGGAAGAAAAAGAAACAAAAAATTTAATAATATTTCGAATTTAAAGTTAAATATTTAATTATATTAAATTAATTGTTAAAAAAATTTTATTTTTGAACCAAATTGAATTAGTTGATTTGGAAAAATAAATAAATTCATTCGAAACCCAAATTTAACACGTAGATAATTGACCCATGAAATAACACCATTTTCCCTCTTAAATACACTCTCTACCTGTCCATCTAACATCTACCTCTCTTTCTTTTCTTGCCATAAATACTCCATGCAACCCCTTCTTCTTCTTCTTCTTATTCACTACTGCAATCTTTATTAGTCCCAACATTTACCCCCTTTCCTCATTACATTACAGCTACATAACATTCCTTTGCATTTGCTGCTACACTAATGTCAAGATTCTTTGCTCCTTCACTTTTCCTTTTTCTGTTCACAACCTTTCTTGCTGTTTCTGGCTCATTTCACTATGTCGACAATGAATGCTTAAAGGTTCCATTATCTGACTTTGTTGGCTCTTTGCAAAGTACTATTGGTATTATTAGAGATGTCACCTCTACCATCTCGAATTTTGGTAATTTCTTTGGTGATCTTCGTTTGAAGAATGCTGTAAGTGATTGTCTTGACTTGCTGGATTACTCTGCTGATGAGTTGAGCTGGTCCATGTCTGCTTCGCAAAATCCTAGGGGTAAAAACACACAACTTTCTATTTTTCTGGTTCTTGTTCGTGTCTTGTTTATTCATGAATTTAAGATGGATAATGACGTGTTTGCAATTTTTTCTTGATGTTTGAGCTGATGTGTTGTTGTGAATTTCTGTCTGTAAAGTTCATAGCTTTTTCTTTGCTTAATTTGTACTTTGCTCAAATTAACTACAGTGGACCTCAACGTTAGTTGTCCCACAACATTTGTTTGCACATGTCATGTGTTGTATGTATAGATCACAGATTCTTTTGATTTAGTTTTCTTTAATTTTTGGCCTAATCAATGCTAGAAAATGACCTACTACTGCAGTTTTTGATTAAATTTCACTATGCATTAGATACATATCTGTTCAATTACCAATATAGGTTACTGATGCAGGAATTCCTTTTCATTTAATCAGCAGGTAAACATAACAGCACTGGAGATCTGAGTTCTGATTTAAGAACATGGTTAAGTGCTGCATTTGTTAATCAAGGAACATGCACTGATGGATTTGAGGGCACCAATGGCATCCTCAAAGCATTAGTAGGAGGTAGTCTTAACCAGATCACTTCATTAATCCAAGAACTTTTAAGCAACGTGGACACAAAATCCAATTCCAACTACGAAAATGTAGAAAAAGATGGATTTCCGTCATGGGTTAAGCATGACGATCGTAAATTATTAGTAATAAAAGGGGTGACACCTGATGTTATAGTAGCAGCAGATGGGACTGGGAATTTAACTAAGATAATGGATGCAGTACTAGCAGCACCTGATTATAGCATGCGTCGCTATATCATATACATTAAGAAGGGTATTTATAATGAATATGTGGAGATCAAGAAGAAGAAATGGAACCTAATGATGATTGGTGATGGCATGGGTGCTACTGTAATTTCTGGTAACCGGAACTATATTGATGGCTGGACCACTTTTCGCAGTGCAACCTTTGGTAAGTATATGGTACACTGGCTATTTTTGGTTTCTATTTACCCGTGAACTTAATGTTATTTGGATTTTATGTTCATGTTAATGAGGAGTTGAAAAATTAAACTGCTAATTTTAGTCACGTAATTAAAATCGCTGGACCTCTATGACACTACAACTATCTCTTCACATGCATTGCATTTAATTTTCCTGCCTACATCCAATGGTGAACTTGCTACCTTGGACTCTTGGTAGCAGGATTGGGGATGAGGATTTTTTTTATCTTGAGTGGGGTGTGTGCTTAAATTTTAAATGCTTCTCTTGTTCTTAAATGATCTGATATCAAGTTATTAATATGTTGTGGCCTTGGGAGAGGATTCATGGCTCAGGATATGTGCACCATACCTGGGAGTTGAGTTTTTATTGCTTATATACAAACCTGATTTGAACATGTTCCATAAAGTTTGTACATGTGGGTGTTTCTGGATTACTCTCTATTGGTTACCAAGATAAAATTGCCTCAGGGATCAACCTGGTTTTTGCTGAACTTCTGTCAGGATTGTTTAGTCCTTCAAAAATTGATCCATTAAGTTTTTGAACAACGTGTTTTTTTTAATGACATCTCAGCTGTTAGTGGGAGAGGATTCATAGCTCAGGACATTACTTTTGAGAACACAGCAGGACCTTCAAAGCATCAAGCAGTGGCTCTGCGATCCGATTCTGACCTATCAGTCTTCTACAGATGTGAATTTAAGGGCTACCAAGATACACTCTACACTCACACAATGCGACAATTCTACCGTGAATGCCGTATTAGTGGGACTGTAGACTTCATTTTTGGTGATGCTACTGCTGTTTTCCAAAACTGCCAGATTCTAGCCAAGAAAGGCCTAGCAAACCAAAAGAACACCATCACAGCTCATGGCCGCAAGGACCCAAATCAACCAACTGGATACTCCATCCAATTTTGCAATATCTCAGCAGACATTGATCTCTTACCTTATGCCAACACCACATACACCTATCTTGGTCGACCCTGGAAAAATTTTTCAAGAACTGTTGTGATGCAATCTTTTATGAGTGATGCCATAAGGCCAGAGGGATGGCTGGAGTGGAATGGCGATATGTATTTGGATACTTTGTACTATGGCGAGTACTCGAATTATGGGCCAGGGGCCGGGCAAGGTAAGAGGGTGAAATGGCCTGGCTATCATGTCTTCAATTCTTCTTATCAGGCCAGTAATTTTACAGTGTCCCAATTCATTGAAGGAAACTTGTGGCTGCCATCGACAGGAGTGAAATACACTGCAGGTTTAGGAGTCTAATGGACTCTGTGTACTCACTCACTGCTAGTCATGGTGAGCTCATTGTCTTTGTACTCCGAAGTAGTTTCAAGTATAATGAGCTCATTGTCTTTGTATTCCGAAGCAGTTTCAAGTATACTTGTTCAGTTTTATTTTTTAGATCCCTACATTCTTTTTGGATGAAAAATTTGTGGGTTATTTTTTTCTTTTCCCCGTTCTTTGAGGCTGTGAGGGAATTTGCTGTGTTAAATTGCAGCCAATATGTGCTTTCAGGACATGGTTTGCTTGGCCCCACTTTAAGTATCATAACATGAACATCTTTGTATTGAGTATTTTGTATTCTTCTCTCCCTTATTATTATTATTATTAATTAAGGCTCTTGCTACATATATATTAGACTCTTGCTATGATGCAAACGCTTGTATCTAAGCAAATTAAATTAGAGCGATTTAATTTATTTTATTTCATTATAATCATTGATCATTTTTGTGCACCAATATATATAACATATATCAATGGTTATAATTAACTTAGTAGTAATTTAACGTTTCTCGTTGTATTTATATAGATACATATGTTTGTATTGTATAATGACTCACTATATTAATTAAGGCTCTTGCTAATTGTATTTGTGTTGATACACATGTTTGTATTGTAGAATAACTCTATTATTAAAAAAATATAACCTCTTTATCACTTCAATCAGTATGATTATTCATTTTTTTAGAAGATTTGTGACTGGACGAAACTTATCCCTCTACCCTGCAACTATGCCATGAGTACCTAATTTTTAATTTTTCATCGTTTCGCATGATAAACTCTCATATTGGCAAGTATTTTTTTTTTTTTCCTTAGCTTGCAAAGCAATTTAACAAGCTAATCAGATTATTCACATGCTTGATATACTTCAATATAGAAGTGAGCAATTATATGGAATATGTATTATCTTTAATTAATTAAATATGAAATATTTTAAAAATTTATTATTTTATCTTTAATAAGTATAATATATCTGAAATAAATATATGTCTTCTGGCTGGAAATTAAAATTTATATTTTTGAGCGAAAACTGAATTTTCTACAATAAAAATAGCATATCTCATTATTAAATATATAATGTATATTTCAATTTTTTTAATTAGTTTATAAAAATACAATACGTAATTTCCAGCAATCGGGTGTGGTAAAGTGGTGAATCTTTTTTCACTGAAGGAGCCAAACTCATGAATCAATACATAACATCAATTTTCAGGGTAAAAGGAATATTCTTGTATATTTTTTATATCTCTTATTCTTATTTTTATTAGTGCTTCCTTACTTTTTATTATCTTTACAAATTATATTTATACTTTTTATTTTTTATATATTCATCTAATTTAAATATTATTAATATTTATTTATAAATAAAATATAATAAAATATTATAATTATATTAATAAAAATATTTGATATTTATGTAATATTTTTAATATTTATATAATTTTTTAGTAATTGTGTGATGTTTTAAAATTTATGTAACATTTTTAATATTTATATAATGTTATCTTATATTTATATATTATGTACATATAATTAATAATATACGTAATTAATAAAATAATTATATTAAATTTGAAAATATAAATAATAATATATTTAAATAATTTTATATTTTTTAAATAAAAATAAATAAAATAATTATTTCATAAAAAAGAAAATAAAATAATGTAAAGTTAAAATTGATCTCAAATATAAAAGTATAAAAATTATTTTGTAATTAATCAAGAAGAAAAGAAGTGAACGGTAGTTAGTGATTTTGGGTAGGATTGGGCCATTCCGCGTTAAAACCATGGGGTGGAGATGGCATAAAATGACATATCATCTGCACATAAAACCCGTATGTGGACAGGCATTTACGTCTGTCCATTGGATGATTAATTATCCGCAAAATATACAATTTCACCCTTAAATTTTATTTAATTATTTTATTATTTTTCAACTTTTATTTAGTTTAATTTTACTTTTTTATTTTTATTTTTTATCTATTTAGCTTACATAATTTTTGTTTTTTACCTATTTAGCTTACACAACTTCTATTTTTCACTAATTTTACCTTTTAACTTCTATTTTTTTTATTTATTTAAACTTATTGTGAGTTAAATATATGCATTTATTTAATGTGTAAAAAGAGTTAAATAGGTAAAAAACAAAAGTTAAGAAGTGTAATTAAACAAAATAAAAATCAACAGATAACATAAAATAATTAAATAAAGTTCAGAGGTGAAATTATTTATTTGGTCATTAATTATCTGCTGGCTCTAAGATTTTGTCTTAGGTTTTTTTCTTTTATGGCCAGAAAATAAAATAACACTAAAAAGAGGAATAAAACTTTCTCTAAAAGAAATATTATAATTAATAGTTTGGTCCAATTGTTCATATATTTTTGTTCTCTCTATCGTATAATTAAAAAAATTAAAACAAAAAATGGTCAGTTGGATACAGCAAGCATTTTCAAAGAAAAACACAGGAAAATAACAAATTAAGTAAAGAATCCCATCATGTGAGCAATTTGGCAAGGGACAAAAATTAATCATAATTGACTTTGTCCCGTGAATTATTAGAGGACAAAGCTCAAGTTGCAGAAACTGTACATCGGACATTCAAAAACTTATATATATACCATTTATATAACATTCTCAAATTAGTACAATTCATTGAACTTATGTATATAGCAGAAAAGAATGGAATTGAAAGATCAATAGCTCAGTTTGAATGCTAGATTAATCGGGTCCTCGTGAGGTTGGAGCCTTGGACCATGCTTCCTGATCAACAAGAGATGTATATTTTTACATAAAATGTACATTTCACTGTTGAAAATTGTGGTACTGGTACGTGTAATATATGCAGACAAAACATCGGGGGTTAGGCACTACGCAACAAAGATACCAACACACCGGACACAGACATGATGTAATATGTATAAATAGGATGAGACAACTATTTTGACAAAAATTATTGATATTTGGCTTATTAAATCAATAATTCATTAATGATGTTAGTTTATATTTATTTTTTCTTTTTTATTAATAAAAAATTATATGACTTGTAACAATAGAATTCAAACTGTTAATCTCATTATACTACCAGCACGAGACAAAGACATTGAAACAAAAATGGCTAATCTCAGGCATGCATATCCCATTTCATATTTTGCTCGTTTTGTTTCATATTTGAAAAATAAATATTAATATTCTAATAAGGGTTATAATTTTTAAAAAGAAAAAATACTTGAATAAAAAAGTCTATTATCTTCTAAACAAGATAATCTTACAAGTATAAAAAATCTTATTTCTAAAAGATTTGAGTCAATCATTTATTATATATACATCTCATTACATTTCATATGGATAAATGATCAGTTATACAATTATTTTCATAATTTATATCATTCCATCATTTAAGTAATCATCTAATATTTTATTCTACTCTACTTTCTTAGCTTAAGTATATTTTCCTCATAAATACTGATTTGAGTTTCGGAATATTTGTGAGAAAAATTTCACCTCTTCATCCATTATTCTCGTCCAAGCAGGTTACATGAATAAATATTTAATTCGAAGTTATCAAATATCTTTAACAGGACTAGCCATATTTCGTGTGTTGATTTCGATAAAAGTGAAGCGTCAACTTGGAACAAGAAGACAAAGAGCTGAAAAAGGAAACAGAAAACATTAAAAGTGCACAGCACGTTCTGTGTCTAATGCAGCCTCCCTAGCCTTTAGTGCAGATTTGACTGCAGATGGCTCTTGGCACTTTCTCTCTCTCCTGTAAAAGAAACAATATAGATAAATATCAGATTTATGTTTAACCTATACGTGTGTATACATGCAATGCTACACAGTCAAACCATACTAATTCATATTCCAAAGACCACCGTCACTAAATTCCATGGTATTATCTGATAAAACCAAAATCCATGCAATTTCTGTCAAATTGCCCCCTTGTCTCCCACTTTTTTTTTATTTGAAGCTTTCTAATAGATATTAGCGACCTATATTTTAATTATTTTAAAATTTAAATAGGATATATTTTTATAAATGAATAAAACTTTTCAACTGTAATAAGAGATAATTTAATTTAAACTGAGTTGAAGTTGTATTGGAAATACATTTAAGATTAATTATTAAATTTTAATTAATTTAATTCGATTTAAATATAATTAATGATAAATATTTTTTAATAATTAATAAATTAAAATTAAAATTCAAAAATAATTAAGTAAAAACCTCTCCCTAACCGTTTATTCCAAATGGTTGGTGGGTTTTTTTTAATTTATTTTTTTGGTAGAGGAAGTGCTTAGAGCATCTGTCCTCTTACTATGTACATAAACCGACTTTCTCTTCTTTTTTTTCATCGAATGCAATGGCTCTCTCTTTTCAAAACCTCCTGCTGCTGCTCTTTTTTTCTCCAATCTTCTTCAATTGTACATGGGCAGCTGTCAACACTTCTTCTTCTACTCTTGACACCCATCTCTCATCCTTGAGGAGCTTCTGCAATGGTAGACCCTACCCAGATGCCTGTTTTGAATCATTAAAGCTATCTATCTCAATAAACATCAGCCCAAACATCCTCAGCTTCCTTCTCCACACTCTCCAAACAGCAATATCCGAGGCCGGAAAGCTAACCAATCTATTCTCTTCTGCTGGTAGTTCCGCAAATATCATCCAGAAACAAAGAGGAACAATCCAAGATTGCAAGGAACTTCATCAAATCACGTTGTCTTCCTTACAAAGATCAGTTTCAAAAATCAAAGCAGGTGATTCTCAAAAACTAGCTGATGCAAGAGCTTACCTTAGTGCAGCACTAACGAACAAGAATACTTGCTTAGAAGGATTAGATTCTGCTTCTGGTCCATTAAAGCCTGCTCTTGTGAATTCTGTAATCAGTACTTACAAGCATGTGAGTAACTCTCTTTCGATGCTACCTAGTCCAAACAGTAATAAAAAGGGTCACAAGAATCGTCGTCTTTTAGGATTTCCAAAATGGTTGTCGAAAAAAGATCGAAAGATTTTGCAGAGTGATGATGGTGATGAGTACGACCCCAGTGAAGTGCTTATAGTAGCTGCAGATGGAACTGGGAATTTTACTACTATTACTGATGCTATAAACTTTGCTCCAAATAATAGTTTTGACAGAGTAATTATCTCTGTTAGAGAAGGGGTGTATAAGGAGAATGTAGAAATCCCAAGCTATAAGACTAATATTGTTCTGATAGGCGATGGCAGTGATGTTACATTCATTACGGGTAGCAGAAGTGTTGATGATGGCTGGACCACTTTCAGATCTGCAACTCTTGGTAAGATTTTATTATCTTTTCTTTAGGGAAGAATGCTGTGTCTTTTTTTTTCCTTGTGAAATGGCTCTAACTGCCTTCGTACTCAAGATGTCACAGCCCCGGAGACACTCTGGTGCTCTATCTTTATTGGGTGCCAAACCAAACACTTTACAGCATAATGCTAATGTTTTACTATTACATTCTGCAGCTGTGTCTGGTGAGGGTTTCTTGGCAAGAGACATAACAATTGAAAACACAGCAGGACCACAGAAGCACCAAGCAGTTGCGCTTCGTGTAAATGCAGACCTAGCAGCAATGTATAGGTGCGCGTTTAATGGATACCAAGATACATTCTATGTGCACTCATTTCGACAGTTTTATCGAGAGTGCGATATATATGGCACCATAGATTACATATTTGGTAATGCTGCAGTAGTGTTGCAAGCTTGTAACATTGTATCTAAAATGCCATTACCTGGCCAATTCACTGTCATTACTGCTCAATCGCGCGAAATTCCTGAAGAAGATACTGGAATTTCAATACAGAACTGTTCCATTCTAGCTACCGATGATTTGTACTCGAATTCTAGTAGGGTCAATAGCTATCTAGGCAGGCCATGGAGGGAATACTCAAGAACTGTAATCCTTGAGTCCTACATTGATGATTTCATTAATCCAAAAGGTTGGACTGAATGGTCTGGTGACCAAGGCTTAGACACATTGTACTATGGCGAGTATAATAACTATGGACCGGGTGCTTCTACAGTTAATCGAGTAACTTGGGAAGGGTATCATGTTATGGATTATGATGATGCCTATAATTTTACTGTATCATATTTCATCACTGGTGATGAGTGGCTTGGTTCCACTTCATTTCCTTATGATGATTCAATTTGAACTATAGTTTCTACAGACAATAACTTGATGTTGATATTTAGATATTACTTGTCAATTGGGGCTCATGACTAATAAGTAGCCTAACATTTCCAAATCATACATTAATAATGATAGAATCCCTTTAAATCTCCTTGTTGAACTCTTGTCTTTATATATATATATGTCTCTTTTCTTTTTTCTTTATGTACTTTCTAAATTTAAACTGCGTTGCTAATTTCATTTATGGTGAGTGATATACCAACAACAAGATACCATTTTTAAATTCATTTCTAAAGTAATCAGAAACGGACTTATTAATATTAGAAACATAATTTTTCTTTTTTAAACGGTGATTTTTTTATAGTATATATAATTAAAATTGAGTATTTTGAATAAAAATGATTAGTAAATTAATTATATTTTTGAATAAAAATAGTTTATAATTTGAGATAAATAAGATCACAAATTTAGGGAAAAAAAAAACTTATTGATGTCTTTTGCTTTCATTATGATGATTATCTTATTGGAAATGCATAAAGGCCTACAAAAAGTTACCATCTGTGTTTTGTCGGTTAGATTTTAACAAATGAATTTGCTGACACCAAAGTTAAAAATAAAAATGACTCTTAAAAATATTTTAAAATGTAAAATTTTAATTTTATTAATATTAATTTACAAAATTTATTTTTATTTTATTTAAAAAGAAAATTCTGTTATAAAATTTATCAATACATAAATCATATGACCTTTCATTATGACTACAAATGGTTACATATAGTTGCATGATCAAATCGATCAAGGGTTGGTTTTATTGGTGTGAGCTGTCATTTGAGATTTATTAGAAAAATGTGATTATTAGAATTATTTAGTCCCATAAAAGATTTATCACCATGATTAAACCTTTTGTATATACTACAAGTACGTGACCTTGTATTCTATGCAGAAAATATATATTGTGAGAGATTAAAAATAAATTACCATTTCGAACGTGGTATTAGAATAATATTACTTGTAACAGCTAGCAAGGCTCATGCTTCCTTCAAAAAAAAAAAAAAAAAAAAAAAAAGCAAGGCTCATGCTCAATTGGAGTTGGTTCAGGAAATAAAACAGAGATGCTGGACAAAGATCGGGTTGTCTGCATATCGCATATATACAGGAAGCTAGTATGGCAGCGGATTATGGCCTCGACAGCAGTAACAAACCCTTTGGGTCTTCATATTTGTGATATTCCTCCTAATGGCCTTTCACGTTGGATTCTTCATGCCATATGTGGGGTGTCATATACTAGAAAGATAATTGTTTAGTTCTTTTGTTTTAGGCTCTATCTCTTCTTTAACAATAAATAAATAAATAATAGACTCTAAAATCTGTATGATTTTTTTTTTTCTGTGGAATTATAGAAAGAAAGAAAGAGAAGATAGAATTTCAAAAAGATTGGAAAATGGAAGATCAAACCTCTCGATGAACAAGAAGTTCTCAATTCTTGAAATATCATCTATGTTGAAGCAAGCAGCATCAACCAATCATGAATCCATTGCTGCAGCAATTAGCATCAAATTAGATGACACAAACTTTGGGTTATGGTTTAAAGTCCCAGAGATTTATATCTCCGGTACAAATAAATTGGTGGATATAATCAACAATCTTTGAAATCAACTAATAAGTGACAGTTTTCATTTAAACGATATTTTGATTTTAAGTCGTGACATCTATAATTACATTAAATTAGTTGTTAAAAGAATTTTACTGCTTTTATAATCTTGCACAAATCAAAATGAATTAGTTAAAATTTAATAAAAAATATCGATAGTTTAAATAAAAAAATTAAAATACATTAAGAGAAATCTTCCGCAACCGTCAAAGAAATATCCTAATTCTAAGAAATGGAAAATAAAAAATGGGATAGTAAAAAGGTGGTTAACTAATCCCCTACACTCATCATAACCAATTGGAAACTACATCAGATTTCCAATATGGATGCTGCTGTGAATTTACTACAAGTACGTGACTGCATATGTAGAATATATGGTGTGAAAATAAAAATAAATATCATTTTAACAGGTTTGATATTATTTTCTATAATTCGTTATATTTATTATTAATGGTCAATTTTTGAGAAAGAAGTGCTATCTCTAAAAAAAATTTAAATTAAGAAAAGTTCCAAACAGTAATATCAAATTGGCCCTCCCTACCTCGTAGTTGTCAGATAATAATCTTAGGTTGTGGTTGCCTTGGCAATGTCAAGTCTTTTTCCATAAATTTAATGTCAATTGTTGAGAGTATATGGTGGGTTACTATTTGTTGTGAAGTGCTTGATTTACGTGTCTTCTTCATTTTCAAGTCTACTGTGTGTGTGATTTAAGTTTTAGGTCCACAGTACTTTCAAAATCAGTGCGAATATGACTCTTTTTGCTTACAAAACTAAGATATTATTGGGTGAACAAATTATCATGTCCGTGTATTATACTGCGTGTCGCCTGCCATTGATCCACCACCCCAAGAAGCCTCCAAACAAATGAAAATTAATTGCCAAGTAGATACAAGAAATGTGTGAAAAACACTTGAATTGTGCTAGCCAGAGAGTGGTTTAATTAATATACTCATTTCTTTTAAAGGCATATTATTATTAATAATTTGTCGAATTAATTTTTATTTAATTTAAAAAAATATATTATTTTTTATTATGTAATTTATCAATATTTAGATTGTCAAATTTTTGTGTCAATGAACTTTATGAGTGGCTCATATATTTATTCATATAAATAAAATTAAAAATTATTAAATTAATTTTTATTTGATTACAGCTACTAATATAATAACATAAGATAAAATAAAAGAATTATATTAATATATAATTAGAATTACATAAAAATCAATACAATAATTTTAAATTAATTTATTCATAAGTACAAATACGTATACTGTAAATAAATATAAAAAAAAAGGCATCCTAATTACCCAAAAAAAAAAAACTAGGATTGCTAGTAGTTCAACTTCTGATAATCTCCTCCTGCTCCTGCACAATGAGTTAACCACTCGACAACTAGACAACATAACAGTAAGTATAGTAACAACTATAAACATCTAAATTAATAATATCAACCTAATCCCAAACATAAGGTGTTAACTGCCAGTTTGTTGTCATAAAATCTCGGCCACTGTAGAAGGCTGTGACTAGCTGCATCCTGTTAGCAATTCTCTAAAATGATGCCACTTTTAGATAATATTACAAAGATAAAACCCATAAAGATTATGATTAATAAAAGTAAACTTATCATTGGTGTTTGTTTGCTGATTAATAAACACCATAAGATAAAAAAAAAACAAGCACCTAAATTAACCATTATAAAAAGCTAATAAAACCCAAAAAAATGATAGCAAATAACAAGTTATTTATGATAAATTTTGCAATATAATTGTATATATATATATGGGGTATAAGGGTTGTGTTTATGGGGAGGTCAAAGGAGTAGCTTTGTCAGGTTTTAGAGGCTATAGAATTAGAGGGAAATGCGGTTAAGAAGGAGCAAAATTAGTGTCTATGATTTTACAAGGTTAAGTAACAAACACATCTTTGAATAGAATAACACCTTGAAAGACTCCTGTCCAGACCTCTTTTATCATTTGCATAACAATAAGACTAATTTCATCACCAACAACAACACAGAGAGGAAAGTGGAAACAAGAACAAGACAAGATTATTTGTTACTAACATAATAAGAGACATAACTCTCTTCCTCTCTCATTGTCTCTTGCCTTAGCTTTGATCCTGAGGCAGAGGGCACAGAGACCTCTCTGCCTCAAATTTAATCAACATGGTGTTTCAGGATTTTGATCAAATATCCGAACGAAGAAGATTAGAGAGGCAACAAAATTTCAGAAAAAGGATTATTGTTGCTTCCATTGCATTTGTCGTTTTGCTTGTTACCATTGGTGCTGGTCTTATTGCTGTGGTTTCTGATATTAACCACAAACAAAGACAACAGCAGCAGTCGCCCAGCAACTCTACTCCATCCGATAATTCTCAGGTATCCCACGTCGAAAAAGTTATCAATACTGTATGTAATGGTACTACTTATAAAGAAACCTGCCATAGTTCCCTCAAGAAAGCAGTGACAAAAGACCCTTCTTTAGCTCATCCTAAAGATATTCTTAAGTTGTCCATAGAATCAACTGACGATCAGTTTGGAAAGATTTTAGAAAAGGTTAAGTCGTTCAAATTCAATTCGCCACGAGAGAAAGCAGCATTTGAAGATTGTAAAGAACTCATCGAGGATGCTAGAGAAGAATTGAAAAGCTCTATTTCTAGTGCTGATGGTGATATTGAGAATCTTGTGAAAAATGAAGCCAACTTGAACAATTGGCTGAGTGCAGTTATGTCTTATCAAGAAACTTGCATTGATGGATTCCCTGAAGGGAAGTTGAAGTCTGACATGGAAGAGGCCTTTAACGTATCTAAGGAACTTACAAGCAATTCCCTTGCCATGGTCTCAGAATTTACTGCACTACTTTCAGCATTTCCGATTTCAAAACCCAGTCGTCGTCTTCTAGCAAAGGAATCCAACACATTTTCATTAGATGAGGATGGAATTCCAAGCTGGATAAACCATGAGGACAGGCGGATTCTGAAGGGTGCCCAAACTGATAAGCCGACACCAAATGTTACAGTGGCGAAAGATGGTAGCGGGCAATTTAAAACAATTTCTGATGCATTGGCAGCCATGCCAAAAAAATACCAAGGACGGTATGCATCTATGTCAAATTGTTAGGATGTCAATGATTAATTAGTACATAAATTAAATTTGGTAATCAGCATTTATTTTCATGATCCTGGCAATGCAGGTATATCATCTATGTTAAAACAGGAATTTATGATGAGACCGTGACAGTGACAAAGAAAATGGTTAATGTTACAATTTACGGAGATGGATCACAGAAGAGCATTGTCACTGGAAACAAGAATTTTGCAGATGGAGTTCAGACTTTTAGAACTGCAACTTTTGGTATGTTGATGAATTAATAGTTGTCAGAAACTTGTCTAGCCAGACGGTAAATGCATATCTCAGAACAAAGTACTTCTTTTCCAAAATCATAACAACATTATGAGATAATTTTCTCAATTGCAGCTGCTTTAGGAGAAGGGTTTATGGCCAAAGCTTTGGGATTCAGAAACACTGCAGGTCCACAGAAACATCAGGCAGTGGCCCTCAGAGTCCAAGCAGATCGTGCAATTTTCCTCAATTGCCGATTTGAGGGATACCAAGATACATTATATGCACAAACTCACAGGCATTATTACAGAAGCTGTGTCATTTCTGGCACCATTGATTTCATTTTCGGCGACGCAGCAGCCATCTTTCAGAATTGCCTAATTCTTGTCAGGAAACCAATGGAAAACCAGAAGAATATTGTTACAGCTCAAGGCAGGGCTGACTCACATGAAACAACAGGAATTGTGATTCAAAATTGTCGCATTCAGCCAGATAAAGATCTGATTCCGGCTAAGGCGACAGTGAATAGTTACCTGGGAAGACCCTGGAAAGATTACTCAAGAACAATTATAATGGAATCAACAATCGAAGATTTCATCCATCCTGATGGGTGGTTACCATGGGAAGGAGACAAAGGACTCAAGACGTTATATTATGCAGAATTCAATAACAAAGGCCCCGGTTCAAACACCAATGCTAGAGTAAAATGGCCCGGATATCATGTCATTAATAAACAAGAAGCCACAAAGTATACTATTAAGCCCTTCATACAAGGAGATTGGATCCCTGCTCTGAAGGTTCCTGTTCACATAGGATTATTTAATTAGTTAAAATTTAACCATTTCTATTATAAATTTCTGAAAGTTGTGGCACTGAGCTCAAAACTTCATAGGACTAGAATTGAAGACTATTTTTTCAGGAAGAAAAAGATTAAAACATAATTAAGGCTATATGATTAATATGTTTTTTTTCTATTTAATTTATTGTTGTTATTCAATCTTAAAACAATTATACTACCGTATAACAAAATGTTTTTTTTTATAGCATCATGTAAACAAAGATTTTGTTTTAGCTAGAGAATTTTCACAAATTAATCTTTTTATGTGGGGGTTTAATTCTTCATTTTCTTCACCTTCAAATTAAGGAAGAAATTATTTTCCAAATGTTTTGAGTGTATGTGCCATCTATAATGGCAATTTTAAATCTCATTTAAATAC
The DNA here is from genome assembly GCA_949671775.1 of Mallotus repandus. NCBI lineage: Eukaryota > Viridiplantae > Streptophyta > Magnoliopsida > Malpighiales > Euphorbiaceae > Mallotus > Mallotus repandus. The sequence continues at coordinate 24,521 of CATIWM010282201.1, forward strand.
AAAAAAAAAAATAAAGAATGAAAACTCCAATTGTAATTAGAGTTAATTGTAAAATAAATAGCCAGGGATGTCTTTCAAAAAATATTTTTAAATTTAATATTCAATTTTTTATAATTTAGTTGTATTTTTTTCATGTTGATTGAAATTTTTAATTGGTGTATCTATCAAAATTAATAAAATATAATTAAATTACAAAAAGTATTAAACATTGATTTGGATTAATATACATTCTTCGTAGAAATTTCTATAACTAGATTCCAATTGGTGATCCATTGACAAGAAAAATTCATTTGATTAGGTGATGCCGGCCAACCTTATTAGGGAAAAAACCAACCTTATTAAAGGAAAAAACTACGGAATATTTAGCAATTTTGGCCAAATGGAAACTACATGTGATTAGAGACCTACTCTTTGTCTTCACAAATTCTCGTGACAAAGACAATTTCAGTCGGTTAATTAAATTTTCTTTTTTTACATTTTCCTATCTCATAATGTTTCTATTTGGATTGATTGATAGGTAACCTTATATATATATAGCTACATGATAAAGAAAATATAATTTTATTTTTATCTCTTGTTATATAAAAATAAATAAATTAATAAAATATCATTGGATACTGTTTATGTCACTACCTGCAATATCAAACATTTTTTTTAGTTTAATTCATTTTTATATTTAAATTTAAGAGAATTATATTGTATGTAAATTAAATTTTACTCTTTTAATTACTAGTACAAATATTTACAAAAATTATTATTTTCATAATATTCATAAAAGTTTATAAATCTCCACTACTCAAGTTCTAATAAATAAGAATGATATAAAAATTAGTAATGTAGCATATACGTAGTAAAAGAGAAGAAGAGTTAAAGCAAAATGAATAATACTACAGAGATCTCCTTCAAGAGCTATAGCAAGGTAGAAGAGCAAGCACAAGTAGAGGAGGCATTTCGCCGGAAGACACGTAAACGTCTCATAATCATTGTCTTATCAATCGTTGTTCTGGTCACAATCACCATCGGTGCATCAATAATGATTATGTTGAGCAGACACAAAACCAAAGACAGCAATTTTTCTGTTCCATCTAGCTCAACAGACTCCAACGTCAGAGCCATGTGTAATGTGACGAGGTATCCTGAGTTGTGCTATTCGAGCATGTCTTCTGCTATCAGAGCTAAGTACTCCTCTTCCGATGGGGAAATTAATCCCAACCCACAGCCAAAAGAATTGTTTTTGTTGTCTCTAAATATTGCACTTAATGAGCTCATCAACCTCTCTTCTTTGCCACCAAAGATCATTTCCTCTCAGAAGTATAGAACTGAGATTAATGATCCTCTACTACAGTCTGCATTGCACGACTGTGAGACTCTCTTTGCTGATGCCGTTAATCACATCAATCAATCAATATTATTCGTGCAAGTGGGCCGGGTAGAAAATAAGATTGATGATATCAGGACTTGGCTAAGCACCGCCATAACAGATCAAGAAACGTGCATAGATGGGTTAAAGGAGACTGGAAAGCACCTGATCTTAACTAATGACGTTATACATGCTATGACCAACTCTACAGAGTTAACAAGCAACAGCTTAGCCATTGCTTCCACTGTATTCACCGTTCTTGATGATCTTCATCGCAAACTGTTAACGGTATCTGATCATAGGCATGATCGTGATGATCTTGAAGGTGGGTTTCCTATGTGGGTCCACGTCAGTGATAGGAGACAGCTACTAGAGGAGAAACCCAAACCCAATATAACAGTAGCAGGGGATGGTAGTGGAGACTTCAAGACCATAAGAGAAGCAGTGGAGTCCATTCCTCAAAGAAGCAAGTCAAGATTTCTTATATACGTAAAAGAGGGTCTATACTTGGAGAATGTGACCATTGACAAGGATTGCTGGAATGTCATGATCTATGGCGATGGAATGAACAAGACCATTGTCTCCGCCAGCCATAACAAGGTGGACGAGGTCTCTACCTTCTCCTCCGGCACATTTAGTAAGTCTCTTCTATAAATTTAGGAATTTTTTTGAATTAGTAGAGTTGGTTAATTTCCAACACCTCAGGAGAGTAAAGGGAGAGGTGAAAGGTTTGAATCCTACTCTTTTTAATAGGATGTCCACACTTTTTACCATTTAAATTACTGGTGGATTCAAATCTTTTTCCATTCTATAAATTTAAGATGTGGCATACTCTTTGCCTAAATTAATTATTGATATCAAAACAATTCAAAGGTTGGTTTAGTAATGTAAAGTTTCATTCAATTTTTTATAAAGTTCGTATTAGATTGAATTTTTTTAAATCACAGCTAGTTATAAAATTATAAGTAAAAATTAGTCTTATATTCAATATAGTATGAGAATATTCAGGACAGTAAAAAAAAAAGTAATGTGATATTTCATAATCGCACTAAAAAATTACTAATAATCACACTTCAATTATATATAAAAAGTTAAATAAATTTTTATATCAGTTAAATATTTTTACCAAACAATTTATACTTTTAGATTGGATAAAAATTTATTTGATATCTTTTACGTTTGGGATATAGTTGCTGCTGGGAGAGGATTCATTGCAAAAGATATTGGCTTCAAGAACACAGCAGGCCCACAAAAGGAGCAAGCAGTAGCCTTGCGTTCATCATCAGACAAATCCATATTCTATCGCTGCTCATTTGATGCATACCAAGACACTCTCTACACTCATTCAAATCGCCAATTCTATAGGGACTGCCAAATTTCAGGGACTATAGACTTCATCTTCGGCAATGCAGCAGTGGTCTTCCAAAACTGTACCATTCAACCAAGACAGCCACTGCCGGCCCAGTTCAACACCCTTACAGCCCAAAGTAAGTCCGACCCAAATCAAAACACCGGCATGTCGATCCAACGGTGTCAAATGATCCCACTGGATAATCTCACGGCTACCACCTATCTTGGTCGTCCCTGGAGAGACTACGCGACTACTGTGTTTATGCAATCATATATTGGAGGCTTCTTGGACCCATTGGGATGGGCCTCTTGGGAGGCCGATGTTAGCTCCGTTTACTACGCAGAGTTTCAAAATTTTGGGCCTGGATCTATGACAGATAGAAGAGTTGGATGGCCTGGTGTTAGGCCCAATATCACAAATGAAGAGGCAGAGAAATTCACGGTGGAGACTTTCATTCATGGAAGTCAGTGGCTGCCACAATCCATAGTAATATATAATGGGACTTTATGATGAAGATCCAAGAATATAATGCACATTTAATAGCAATACATACATCAATGTTTGAAGACTTATTATTTTGGTTGTGTTTAAAAAACTTAACATATATACAGAGTTGTCTGTGAGGTCTTGGTCTAATGGTCAAATCTCTTATAGGCATTATAAGTGATTAGGAATAGAAATTTCACTTTTTTAGAAACTCCCTTTTAAAATGCTAAGAGAAAACATGTATACAGATTCGACTTTCTTTTTTATTCTTAATTTTGAATTGTTTGCAATAAATATGCACTTGTTTTTTTAACTTTTTGTAGCTACAAAAGAGCTCAACATCATGTGTTCTTCATGAGATTCAAAGCAACAGTACTTATTATTAAATGCCGACCAGAAAATCACACTCATCGTCCCAAACAAACTGAAAACATCTTTCCATGTAAAACAAGACTAAACAAAGATCCAACTGTCTTTAAGGTCACAATTCTTGCATAAAATACTCTTATTACCTATCACTCTTTGCCCTTTTTCTTGAAACACAAATACAAACACAAACACAAACACAAACAGAACAGATGGCTTCTTCTAAAATATTTTGTTCTGTTTTATTGGCTCATTTTTTCTTGGTGAGTTCATTAGCCTTGTTTGCAACCTCTATAAGATTGCAATTAGCAGAAGATAATGACAGTAGCCAAGAAGATAACTTGATTTCGAAGACATGCAGCCACACCGTTTACTACGAAATATGCATCTCTTCTTTGAAATCAGATCCTCGCAGCGAAACAGCAGATGTGCAAGGGCTGGCTAACATTGCACTTAATGTTAGCATGTCACATGCAGAAGAAACACTTGCCCTCATTGCTGATTTGAAGTCTAAAGCTCCAGGAAATGACACCATTATCTCTTCTTGCTTAAGTGACTGTATAGAAGAGTATAATGATGCTGTTGAAAATCTACAAGAAGCAGTTCAAGCTCTAAAGATTGGATCTTTGGAGGATGCGAAGACGTTTGTCAGCTCTGCAATGACAGATTCGGATACGTGCGAGGAGGGTTTCAAGGAGATGCATGTGCGTGGCAGTAATGGGTCTCCTCTTGCTGATAGAAACCAGTATTTCAGTAAGTTGTGTAGTAATTTACTGGCAGTTACCAATCTAATAATTTTGACATGGTAGATGAAATGTATGGTAATTGAATATTATTTTCATTTAAATTATCAATATTTAAAATCCACTAAATTAGATTCGATCATAAAATCATAAAAATAATAAATAAAAATGTAGTTGATAAGAATTGAAAAAACTATTATTATTATTAGATCAAGTTTTCTTTATTTATTTGTCTGTCAAATTTTTTTCATTTTGTTGTGAATGGTTTAATTTTTGTTGAAACAAAAATACAATATAAACTTAAAAGCACAAAACAAAATTGACCTATAAAATCTTTTTTTTTTTATTTTGCAATATAAATATCATTATGAGTTCACATGTATCACCTTCCATTTGATAATTTTTTTTTATCTTTCTTGGACCGAATAATTTTTGAAAATTTTTTTACCAACTGTATACCAGCAGATCAAACTCAAAAGGAAAAAAAAATGCTTGGATTAATTAATTATTTGTTGTGTATTTGTCTGATCTGCATGTCTTCTTATCATTGTAATATAGCTCAAGTAAAGCAAAGAGGCATCATACATGAATATCTATGAATATACAAGTCAAAGTCATGTGCCGTACTAGTGCTTGTCCACTTCCAAGTTGGGATATGATGAATGGACGAGTCACTTGTTGATGCTAAAAAATCCATAGATTTAATTATTGAGATTCTAAGCTCGCTCTTATTTGGTTGAATTCCATCAAAAAATTTATTTTATTTTTAAATAAATTTTAAATAAAATTTATTTTTAAATAAATTTTTATTAATAAAATATATTTAGTTCAAATAAATAGTTTATAAAATTTATTTTCATATTTTATTATATTGTGTTTGGTATAAATTTTGAATTTAAATTTTTATCAAAAGTACCTTTTGAAATACAAAGATGTTTTTGAAAAGAAAAATAAGAAGGGGTGTTTTAGTCATTTAGAAGTATAAACTTAAAATTTGTGAAATTTATTTGGAAATCCCAACCATTTTGATAAAATTTGGTTTAATTATAACCAATTCCATAAATTTAAAAATTTAGAATTGAAAATGAATTCTATAAAAAATCAATTTAAACCAAACATACATCATTTGGATTTGCAAATAAATTCCATAAAATTTTATAAAATTCATTTATACTAAACACACTCTAAACAAACCTGTAGGAAAACTTTTCGCTTTGTAAACTTCTGCTTATGTAGAAACTCAATGTATATTTATATATTTATCGTCATCTTATTTTATATCGAAATATTTATATTTTTCAAATATTTTAAAAATTGAATTTTAACTAATATAATATTTTTAAATATGAGAATTAAATGAAAAAAAACTGAAATAAATTAAATATTTATGTATTTAAACTTTTCAAACAATGAAATGAAGAATTGAATGTGAGAAATTTGAATCTCGTCAATAACAATTCCATATATAAAAATTTAACAATTTTAAGCTTTTAATTTTTTAGCCAATATTTTTACCTTTGTATACTATGAAATAACATACTCAATCATTGCGCATCAAACTATAAATCAATGTATCAATAACTATTTAAGCTTTTAATTTTTTAGCCAATACTTTTACCTTTGTACTATGAATAACTCAATAATTGCGCATCAAATTATAAATCGATGTACCAATAGTTATTGGAGCCCGTGAACCTTGACCTGATGGCCAAGCTTTTAGTGGCATATTCAAGCCCACTCTCTTTCTCTCCGGTTGTAACTTAGTAAAAAAAAAAAAAACTAACTATTATAATCAATTGACTTTGAAAAACTTTCCATACCCTTTTAATCCCAAGATACAAATAATATATTGAAAATTTTAGCACTTAAATGGTAAAAATTATTTTATGATATTAAAAATTTATATATTTAATTTTGCTCAAATAAAATAAAGTTTCTCTTTTAAATAAGAAAAAATGTACCAGCTAGTAAGAAATATTTTCATTTAAGTGATGTTTCGAATTTAAATTATAGTGTATGTCCATTGTGTCATATTAAATTGAATTACTTAAAATTTAATAAATATTAAATATCAATAATTTCTAAAAAATAAATATATAAACAATGTTACATCAATTGTGTGTAAAAGCCCTAAAATCTGGTGTGTTCAATGTTTCGATTTAACATCAAATACCAAACAAGAGGTCACGCTTTTAATATATGTTCTTTTTGTCCGGGCAATTCTTCATTTTATTTCATATTGAAATGTTTATATTTTTCGGAGATTTAAAAAAATTAAATTTTAACGATTATAATATTCAAATATGAGAAGTAAATGAAAAAATTGAAATAAATGAAAAAATTAAATTTTTCAAAGGAAGAAATAGAGAATTGAATGTGAGAAATTTCAATCTGGTTAATAACATTTCTACAAAAAAATTTAACATTTTTAGCTTTTAATTTTTTAGCCAATATTTTTAGCTTTGTGTATTGTAGGCGGTGGGGTCTAGCGCGTGTCTAAGTGTTTAGCGACCACGGCACTGTAGGAGCTCAGGGTCCACTAGAACATAGATAATAGGCTTGTGGCCATAATGGAGATGGAGTCGCCATCCGGATGAAAACCGGGGCACATTGTACAACAACTGGATTCCATGGAGGTTCCCAAAAGCCGTCATCAGAGATCGGGTTCGGAAACTGGTTATGGGCTTTTGGAATATCCACCCAACCTTACGGTTGGCCTCCGTGTGTATTTTGTATTTTACTACCTTTGATTATTATATTATTTCCTTATTATCATTTGAATTGCAGTCATTTCCAGTTTTACGTTTAAGCAGGATTTGCACATTAGTCCCTTTGCATGCTTATTACCCAACACTTATTACAAGTCAGAATAATAAATTTACAATCATACATTCAAATGAGAGGGGGAAGGATTAGGGATTACAATCCTTTGATTATAAAAATAAAATAAATGAAAAATAAACCAAAATTAAATCCTCTCAAGAACTAATTAAGGAGTCAAACATTCCATGATCGAAAATCATGCTAAAAACCTACAATAAGCAAGAATTAGTTCTTTCTCATAAAAAAATAATTATTACCTACAAAAGAAACTAAGTTAAATTTGTACAAAATAGATATAAATACTCATTTGAATATAAATCAACACTTAGTTAAACCTAATGTCATGGTTATGACATATAAAATTGAGGATATAACATGGACTAAATACATGAGAAATAGAAACTACGCAAAATAAACATTGGGAATTAAAACAAAATTGTGTAGAATTTTGGTGGAGCGGCAATGCCTCTTCAAAGAGGCGTCGCCTCTTGAAGAAGGGGCGATTTCATATCACCTCTTCGTGAAGGGGCAACGTCTCTTTGAAAAGACGTTGCCTCTTCATCAAGCACACAAACTACTTACATATTACTTGAATCTTAAGTAAATCGAATTAGCTATAAAATTACATAAATTTACCACAAATATTTAATATTTCACATAATCATGCCTTCAATATGACTTCAAATGAACACTAAACACAGTAACAAGCAAGAAAACTAATAAATATGGTTTTGAATGAAATAAAGAATGTGAAGCTTGAAAATAATGACTCTTACTGATTTGATCAAGTTTTGAGCTCCTAATTGAGCCCTCAGTTATTGGTTTTAATTCAAATTACTTGTGAATGCTAGAACTTCTTCCTCTTCTCCAAGAAATTTGATTCTCAAGCTAGAAACTCTACTTCTTCTTCTTATTTTATTTCATTTCTTTCTTGTTTTCTTTTTTTTTTCCCAAAAACTTAGACCTCTCCCCTATAGCCAAAAAACTATTCCTTTTAGCTTCCACCCTTTTGCCTTTTCTAATTCCCCAAAAACCAAGCCAAGATAAAAGACACTCATTTCTCATCATTTCTATATCTTTTCCCACCATATTTTTGCCTTCAAAGTCCCATTTTCAAGTCATATCTTCAGCTATGTGATATGTGGGTCCATCCCTTGTTTAATGCAGCCATAAATGACATTTAATATTGCCTAAGTTGGCTACAAAGAGACGTCACCTCTTTGATGAGGCGTCACCTTATTGATGCCTAGTCCGAAGAGGCGTCACCTCACCGATGCCCAGGCCGAAGAGGCATCTCCTCTTCGGCTAAGCCTGGTTTGGGCCTTTGGGCCAACAGGCTTTGACTTGGGCCTGGAGCTTTATCATTAGGTTTAGGCTTTTTTTATTGGGCTTAGGTTTGATGTTTTGGGCTCAACTAAGGGCTTTCAGGCTTGGATTTGGTGTTTAGTCCTTCGAGTCCATTTTTAGAGAAGCTTTCAAGTTTCTCTTGCATTCGATATTCGTATTATCTCATCATTGGGCCTTTATTGCAGGCCGAACAAACCGAGGGTGTCCACCGTTTGCCCTCTTAGTTTTTTAAAAACTGAACTTATGAAATCCATTTTCAAAAAAGCAATATGCACAACAAAAGCAGTAAACCATAAAAATGATGTACTTGACCTTTGAGCCTTACTCGCACCGTCAGTCTTGAAAATTCAAACCCGAGAGATCAACTTTTAACCTGAAACATTAACGTGATCTTCGGATTTTCCTAGCCCGATTAACCACTCATTAATATTTGAAACATGAGTCTCGAGTCTTTCTGGCTTGAGAAGTCACTCAGTAAAGATAGATAAAAATGTGACTGTGATCCTCGAATTTTTCTGGCCCGATCAGCCACTCATTAATATTTAAAACATGAGTCTCGAGTATTTTTAGCCTGAGAAGTCATTCAGTAAAGACAGATGAAAACGTGACCGTGATCCTCAGATTTTTCTAGCTCGATCAGCCACTCATTAATATTTGAAACATGAGTCTTAGGTCTCTCTGGCCTGACAAGTCACTTTGTAAAACAAATGAAAATGTGACCGTGATCCTCAAGTTTTTCTGGCCCGATCAACCACTCATTAATATTTGAAATGTGAGTCTCGGGTCTTTCTGGCCTGAGAAGTCACTCAGTAAAAATAGAGATGCACTTTGGGGATATAACCCGATTAGACACTCATTAGAAAAGAAGATGCACTTTGGGGATACAACCCGACCATACACTCCTTGTGAAGTGTACTTCGGGGATACAACTCGAATAGACCCTCCTTGCAACGTGCACTTCGAGGATACAACTCGACCAGACACTCCTTAGAAAAGAAAATGCACTTCAGGGATACAACCCGACCAGACACTCCTAGAATGTGAACTTCAGAAATACAACTCGACCAGACACTCCTTGCGACGTACACTTCGGGGATACAACCCGACCAGACACTCATTAGAAAAGAAGATGTACTTCGGGAATTCAAACCCGACCAAACACTCCTTACGACATGCACTTCGGAGATACAACCCAACCAAACACTTCTAGAATGTGAACTTCAGGAATACAACTCAACCAGTCGCTCATTAAACTGATGCTTTAATCAGAAAATCTTTAACTCTTCAATGTCAATTTCGGGGTACACCCGGAAAGTGAAATAATGAAATATTTTATCTTTGGGGACATGTACATGATGGGCCATCACATCCTTTGCCTAGTGGGCTTCTCCATCTCCCTTTTCCTTTTCCTATAAATAGCTTTCTTAACCTTTTCTTTTTCAAAAAGATTCTCTTTCTTCCTTTCTGCTTTCACTTTTCTCTTTTGCTTTCCTTTTACTTTCTCTTCACTTTCTGATCATGGATGCCTCGCGGACCCCTGATCTTCTAGCATGGGGCCTAGTGCCACCTCCAGTGCATTCTTTGCGCAACTGTAGACGGCGAGGTTTAGCGCGCGTCCAAGATTTTAGCAACCGCGACACTGTTTGAGCTCAGGGCAACAGAGAACACACTACTATATCATAAAGACATAGTATCGAGATGAGGAGTCACCACACAAGGCAATAACTAGGATAAATTGAAGGTGATGGTAACTCAATTTACTAAAAGAGAGTTACCACCACAACCAGAAAATTCTGGGAATGGAATACCAACTTCTTTTAGTCTCGTATTCTTTAAAATTAGTTTATGAATTACTATCTTATTCCCTAATTACATGCAATTTCATTAAACCCTAGTTGAACATCCATCTAACCCCAAGGCAACCAATTCATGAAAAAACACATAAAAAATGCATTCAAGGCGCAACATCCTTAAATCTAAACTACATTGATTTTAATTTTAAGTTAGCTAATTCTACATTTTTATTTACAAAGTGAAAATGGATCTAAAAGTGATCATATATTTTAATTAATTAATGAGCTTAAGTCCATCAAATTTTAATTCTAAAAAGTGGGTCTTAATCTACCAAATTTTAAAAGAAAAATATATTTAATTTAATGGGCCTAATTCTACTTATTTTAATTTAAATGAAATGATCTTAAATCTATTTATTTTAAAAATGCTAAATTAATGGGATGAGTTAAGTCTAAATTTATTTTATTAAATAAAATGGGCCTAAGTCTAATTTAACCTAAATGAGCCCGAATTAATTTTAAAGTTAATTAAAATCTAAAACTATTTTAAAGCCTACTAATTAATGAATGAACCTAAGCGTGAGCTTGGGGCTTAAAACGAATAAAAAACATAAAAAAAGTTCAAAATAATAAAAAAAATACACATAGTATGATTTCTAACCTAATTTTAATTAATTATGGGCCTAAAGATCAAATTAATTAACAAACAAATAAAATAATTAACAAGCACCTTTAATTCTATTCACTTAAATCTAATTCAATTTTAATAAAAATCCTAATTATCTCTATAACCATTGATTTTAATTACTTACCCAATTGAAACCATAATTACTAATCAATTAATTAAAATAAAATCTAC